>JAHHFK020003398.1:0-34733 GCA_024533555.2 Aedes koreicus
TCTTGGTCAACCGACTGCCTGTCAACGGCAGCCTAGCTCCCTTACTTACATTTGAAATCTGTGATAGGAAAATACTCTGCATTTAGTAAATTTACCGTACAAAACGAAATCGACTTATATACCTTATATTAGCGAGTAAAGTGATACAGTTTATCACAATAGGTGTCACCTTTTTTCAGTTTTGGTTTATTTCTGTTGGGTAATTTTGACAGCGGAATTGATTATATCTGTTTTGAGTGTATTCTTTTGACAGCTTATCGCTGAAGATAAATAAGCAATTCCGTTTGGTTATATTTATCAGCTACCATGGAAGCCATACGGGAGCAAGTTTTAGAATTACATTTGCAAAAGCTTAGACTGTGTCAGATATTTTATAGCCTTATGCAGTTCGGAGTGAGTAAGCGTTTTGTTTATCGTACCTTGAAACGGTTCAAGGAAACTGGAAATGTCCATATTCAACACAAAGCAGGTGCCAGACGAACTACCAGAACGAAAAAAAAAAAGATCAAATGTGTGAGGGAGCGAATAAGAGGTAATACGACCGTATCTGACCGTAAGTTGAGCAAACAATTTCAAATGTCCCCTACTTCAATGAACAGGCTCCTCTAGACATGAGATCTGGAATGCAAGCTGCATAAGAAATAACGTATTTACGGCTTGATGAGTGTCAAATGCAAGCCAGGGTCCAAAGAAGCAGAAATCTTTTGGTTCGGCACTGTGACTGTGAGATTTTATTTTCGGATGAAAAGCGCTTCCTCCTTCAGAACAGTCATAATCAATAAAATGATCGTGTGTATGGCAAAAATCTTGCCAATATTCCAAGAGATTCTAGCTGTATTACGCTATCAGACTGCATCGAAAATCATGGCATGGGGTGCTGTTTTACGAACTGGAAAACTTCCTCTTCTTTTCATAGAACTTAACGTAAAAATCAATACTGAATATTACATCGAGCAAGCTTTGAAGAACCATCTGCTTCCCCATGCTTCAACGTTGTATCAGAATACACCATATTGTTTCCAACAGGACTCAGCTCCAGCTCACAAGGCAAAGAAGACACAAGCGTGGTGCGCGGAAAATTTGCCCGATTTCATCCCAAGCGAAGAATGGCCTCCATCTTCACCGGATCTCAACCCACTTGACTACTTCGTTTGGGCTAGTAATATATAACCCCAACATATTCAACATATTGGCCCTACAAAAGGGCCTACTTTAGGTAGATCGATTCAAGAAACATTTGGTTGATATTTGGGACCAAATTCCTCAGGAAATCGGGCGTGCCAGCTTCGATGGGCTTACAAAGCGTTTGCGCAAAGTTATCAAGGAAAAGGGCGAGAGATTCGAATTGAATTAATATGGTTTATTCCTATAACATGCATCTTTCAAATGAAAAATAAATGCTATGATTTGGTTGATTTATTTTGCTGTAATCCTATTTTGTTTTAGTGAAACCTATTGTGAGACACCCTGTATATTTCACAATTTTTTTTACAATGCATATTTTTTAGAAACTATCTGCAATTTATCTAAAACTTTGCTGAAAACACTATTTCGATTAGAAGATCTTCTTTCATAGCATAATTAATGTCTGTACTCGAAAAAAATCAGAAATACAAAAATGGTAGTCAAAACTTCATTTAAGGCTGCCGTTTTTTCAGACTTTCAGGAAAAAAACAACAACATTATGGTGAAGTTTCTATTTCATTGGTTTATTGGATCTTCTCTCCATGACCGAATGCCACACTTTGCCCTTGGCACCACTCATAAGGCTTTGGACAATAGTAGGGCCGCACTCTTTGATACTTTTACCCACTGTTTCTTCAAAGCCAGCTCGTATTTTTAAAAAATCCGATGTTTTTCGGTGTAGGTATCAATATATATGTGGCCTTTATTGTTTTAGCTGAGAGACTTTCAAATGCTATTAATAATGCTATTTTCATTGCATTGCGATTGAATTACAATTTTGCCGTGTTCTTTTCTAATCGATGGTATAGTTATTTCCTGGGAAAAACTATAACGAATATTTTTCCAAGCAATATTGGTATTTGTAATATGACAAAAATATTAAAACAGCCAGGCCCACTGTGTACCGTTGGGGGGTGAAAGAAGATTCAAATATAAAAGGCAATTAAATAATTCATTTGATAAATAAGTTAATCAATGGATATTTAAGGATTGTAAGAAAGAGGGAACGAGGATCATCGTGTTTCCATCTCTAAGATTGAATTCAAATTTTGCCTTGTTATCAAAAATTTGTTTCTACGTTTTTTGGATTTAGTTTGGAAAAATTACAACCTATTTTTCTGGCTTTAAAAAGGTTCTCTGTATTTGGGTTCAACGCATTTTTTCGAATAAGTTGTTCACAATACGCTTACCTTTTCATAAATAATATCACTCAGCATAGAATGCCCACTCTACCCCAACACCTCCTACAAGGAAAGTCAGTACAATCTCATCACAAATCAACTCTCTTGGTTGTTTCTTCTAGGCTATTCCTGCTGTTGCACTGTGTACACTTAGACACTTTTTAGTCATAGTGCGAAAAAAAATCTGGATGGAGAAAAACAAATTGAGAAAAGTTCCTCTCGAAATACACATCTGCCCCAATGACTGGTGTAGATTTGTTTGTTTTCATTACAAAACCTTGCAACATTCACTAACAAACATCATATAGCCGAACTAATGTTCTCATTCCAACGCATTTCGCAGACCTACTGAGCGGCTTTCTGAATATGAAACTAAATCTGTGTCACTAAAATTAGGACCTGACGTATTGTTTACTACAAGTGTCAGAAGATTTTATTGCACGAAAACCATGCGGGACTGTATGCATGTGTATGGATCAAAGCCTTTCGCATCCGACACCGACGACACATCTGCTGGCCAAACGACAGAAACCGCGCTTGCTGTAACGATTTACAGATTCAAAAAGTTGAACTCTACCGCCGACGACCGTCACGTCAACCGGCTCCGTTACAGTGAGAAGTCTTATTGAACACAATGCACGCCTTGAGGAGTTTTTATTTTCATGAGTTCAAGGTATGAGTACAATTGAACTGACACTACAGTAAGCTCTAGCGTATCGGTCGGTCGCGAGAGTACCGTAAAATTTAACATTGAAGCGACCACCAGCGAGCAGCCAACACACGGCCCCCTGCCGCCGTCCGGAACGAAACTGTGACACCGATGAAGATGACATCATAGTTGGCCGAATCACATGGAAGCAGGGTATTGATGAGTTTTGTTTTCGACCGAGCGGCGTAGTGGGTAAAAATTAATCCTCTGCTCGAAGGTCAGTAGGTTTGAGTGCAAATAATTATCATTGAATTTAGGGTTTGTTTAAATTTTAAGTGAGTGGAGAACTCCTTCTGTCTAATCTCTTTGATACTAAGCTTCCTTTCAAGAACTACAACGTGATATCTAAAAAAGGTGCCGCCACACGGTGCTTGAAATCTATGCTATAGTTCACTATGATATAGCCGTTATAGATATCTATTTCATAGTTCTATGAGATTCGAGAAACGGTTTTGCAAAAATATGAGCTATGAAGTAATAGAAGCTATGTAGTAGAAATCTTTGCCGCAGCGCTATAACTTAACTTTTTTCGGTGTACACATGATTGATTTTCATTTTGGTCGCAAATATTCAGTGGCGAGCTTTCAAACAATAAATTTGGGAAGTAATCATGGGCACATTCGGCAGCTATGGACAAAGAATGAAAAATTGCTGCAGTTGCTGCGTACATCATATTGAAAAGGCGGATAAAACGAAAAACTCGCAAAGTCTGGACAAAATCGTGGATTGCTCGTCTTGAAGGCTAGGGAATTTAAGCTAATCTGCTGAAGGAGCTGGGTTATGAAGATCCGGATCATTAGTTCAGGGAAATTCTTCAGAGAAGCTCAGAGGAGTTCTTCAGAGAAGTTAATGGAAGTTCTTTAGAGAAATTCGAGGAGGTTCATTAGAGAAGTTCAGGGAAGTTCTTTGGAGAAATATAGGAAGTTCTTCAGAGAATTTCGGAGAATTTCTTCGGAGGAGTTCAGGGAAGTTGTTCAGAGAACTACAGATAATTCTTCAGAGAAGTTTGGGAAATTTCTTCAGAGAATTTCAGGAAAGTAATTTTTGGGAAGTTATTCAGAGGAACTACAGGGAAGAGCTTCAGAGAAACTTCAGGGAAGTTCTTCAGAGGAATTTCAGGGAAGTTCCTGAGAGAAATACAGAGTTCTTCGGAGAACATCAGGGAAGTTCTTCAGAGAACTTCAGATAATTTTTCAGAGAAGTTCAGGGAAATTCTTCAGAGAATTTTAGGAAAGTAATTTCAGGGAAGTTCTTCAGAGGAATTTCAGGGAAGTTTTTCAGAGAAACTACAGGGAAGTTCTTCACAGAAATTCAGGGAAGTTCTTTATAGAAGTTCAAGGAAGTTCTTCAGAGAATTTCGGAGATGTTTTTCAGAGAACTTCGAGGAAGTTCTTCAGAAAACTTCGGTGAAGTTCTTCAGAGAACATCAGATAATTCTTCAGAGAAGTTCAGGAAAATTATTCAGGGAATTTCAGGGAAGTTCTTCACTGGAAGTTCTTCACGAAATTTCAGAGAAGTTCTTCACTGGAAGTTCTTTAGAGAAGTTCAGGGAAGTTCTTCTGAGAAGTTCAGGGAAGTTCTTAAGAGAAGTTCAGAGAAATCGGTTAAATTCATTGCTTTGAGGTTTCAAATTATTCGTACCGGTGCTTAGAGCAGCAAAAATTAAATGAAATTGAAATAACAGCTTTATTTAAAATACGTATATTATTCACAAGAGGATTAGCTGACAATTTCACGTGATTTTGAAGAAAAATGGCAATTTTCCAATTGTGTAGGAGCGTTAGACGGAAAGCACGTTAGTATGAAAGCCCCTGCAAAGAGCGTCAGGGATTATTTAAATTATAAAAAGCAGTTCAGCATCGTTCTAATGTGTATGGTGGATGCTGAATACAAGTTTACGTATGTCAACATAGGAGCAAAAGAAAGGATCAGTGATGGTGGGGTATTTCCCGATTGCTGTTGGGGAATCTGATGCAGGATCTTTAGCTCCTGAGATGCCTGTTTCGGCTCCGATGAATGTGTGGCTGAGTTGTATGGCTCAAGTGACGCGAGGACAATCAGCTGCTCTTGAGACATTCTGAAAATTATTTTTTCTTCATAGGACTGCTCAAACTTGTTATTCAAATTTCTTAAAACCCTCGAATGTTTGTTATACAAGGCAGTCTTCAGCCCACAACGTGTCCAGCAATGAGTTGGTCATCGATTTACCCAGAATAGTGACCCGATTTTTAGCTTTTGAAGTTCCATGTGTTCGGAAACGCTTTCGACGCAGTTGGAGAGAAGCGCCATCTCATCATACGATGACTTGTTACGCTTAAATTGCGCACTGCTAGCTTTGGCCGTTTTCAAGTTTCAAAAAGGGGTGATTGTACGTTGGAGTCAGGGATCAAAATCAAAGGTTGAACTTCGGAACTGGTAGAATCGTAATCTGCCTCTCAACGTTATCATCTTGAAAATACTTAGTACTTAGCTAGGTATAAATATCCCTTGGTCTAGACTTTCTAAGGATGAGGAACTGCAAAACCGAATAATACACTCACTTTGAAGCAACAGCACCGGATGTTGCTTCAACAGCTCAATCAAGGTGAATCTCTTTTCCTGGTCCATTTTTGCTTTAAAAACACCGTGAAAACACAAACTAGCTAAAAAATTCAAAATAACTGTCAAAAATCTTTGACCAACGAACTATGAACTGCTCCGTCCGGATGTAATAGTTCATAGCCTACTACTACAACATAAAAACTATCAAAAGAGTTTTCACACGACAACGGGCAAGCTTCTATATCATAGCGTAAAACTATCGCTTGCAAGTCAAAACAATGAGGTATCACTACAAAGTTTAGGTGTTCCTATAGACTATTACATAATTTTCTAGCATATTGCTCACAATATACTAGTAAGAGCCACCATGTGGCGGCAACTTAATGTACACTTCCCCATCAATATCAATATCAATAAACACGTGAAAGGTATTTGTCGGGATTTACATTGCTATTTTGTACGACGAGACATTGAACATTTCAAAGAAGGAGCAGTTTTCATTTTGCATCCGTTTTGCCAGAAATCCTTTGGAAGCCGAATAAATTTTTCTTTGGTTTCTATGAAGTGGAATGTATAACCTCCGTCCCGTTTTATTCCGTCATCAAGGATATACTTATCCGGTTTGATTTGCCGCTGTCCAACTGTAGAGGGCAGTGTTATGACGGAGCAAGGAATATGGCAGGTGGCAAAACTGGAGTGCAACCTAAGATTCTTGGTGATGAAAGGAGAGCTTTTTTTTGTGCTCATTTTTTGAACTTGGTGGCGCAAGACACCATAAAGACGGTTCCTATTTGCCGAGATACCTTAAACTTAGTGAAGCATCTGATCAACTTCGTCAGAGATTCACCAAAACGGCTCGCGATGTTCCAGTCTATTAAATCAGATGATTCCACCAAACTTCGACATTTGTGCCCAACAAGATGGACAGTCAAATTTGTGTCTATGTCATCTGTTTTATCAAACTATTCCGCTTTGGTTGAACTTTTCACGACTTTGGCTGAAAGTGATGCTTCTGATGCTGGTGCAAAAGCTGCTGGGTTTTTGAGAATGATGGAGAAATTCGACTTTTACTTTACCTTGATGGTACTGGTAAAATTATTCGGGTACATTGACACGGTAAACACGGCGCTCCAAAGAAAATCGTTGTGTCTGGAGGAAGCATACCGAATGATCGAAACGTTGAAGGCAGGTTTGAACTTCTTTAAAAAGGAGTTTTCCAAAGTTCATCAGGAAAACCGGCCGAGGTAGGATCTCCGAAGTTGCCGCGAAAAAGGAGGGTGCCAAAACGATTCGATCCAGACGAACAATCACTGAGAAGAGGGTCGGTTGAAGAGATTCATGAATCCCAGCATCAGAAAATTATCGAAATGATTCTGGAATCACTAGACGCTCGATTTAAAACTGAATCGTTTGAGTTCCTGTTGGAAATTGAAAAGTTTTTGCGGGGAGACGACGCAAACAAAGCAAAAAATCTGAGTTTTTATGAGAGTGATGTCGATCCGGAACGCTTGCTGCTGCATCGGGAAAAGTTTTTGCAAACTTTGAAGGAAGTTGACAAGTGTGTTTAGAATATCTCGGATATTGTTGACTAATTCAAGCAAGAGAGAACCGCATTTGATTGAACTTCTCCCAGAGTTTGTAAAATTTCTGAATATAGACTGTTCCAGAAAGTATAAGCAAGTATATTCAAAATAACAAAAAAGTCATGTTTTTTTTAGTTTTAATAATTTTATTTGGCAAATCATATTTGTATTTGTGTTTTATATGATAATTTACTCTCGTTTAATCAAAATATTTAATCATAGCCAAGACTCCTAACTTTTCCTCGAACATGACCCATTAGCTTCGGCACAGTGGTACTTCCCACCATTTTGACCACTTTTGGCCAATCTTTTT
Source organism: Aedes koreicus (assembly GCA_024533555.2). NCBI lineage: Eukaryota > Metazoa > Arthropoda > Insecta > Diptera > Culicidae > Aedes > Aedes koreicus. The sequence continues at coordinate 7,513 of JAHHFK020003398.1, forward strand.
TAAATTTTTGGATGTCGTCCTCTGGTTTTATGAATTTTCGAAGCTTTGCTTTGGTTAAAGCCCAAAAAGTCTCGATTGGCCGTGCCTCCGGGCAGTTCGGCGGATTCATGTCTTTCGGCACGAAACATACATTTTGACTTTTGTACCATTCTAAAGTGTCCTTTGCGTAATGACATGACGCCAAATCAGGCCAAAACACTACTTGACCTTCGTGCTGCCTGATCATCGGCAATAATCGCTTCTGGAGACATTCCTTAACGTATTTCTGAGTGTTCATCGTCTCCGTTGTGATGTACGGACTAGATGTTTTACCACACTCGCATATTGCCTGCCAAACCATAACCTTCTTACCGAATTTTTCGGTAAAAATTGCCTTCTCCGTTTCGGGGATGTCTTTGTCTTCGCTTACAGTATAGAATTCATCGTCCATTATTATACACCCAGAATTTCTACACAATAACGAATCGTAGAGTTTGCGGGCCCGTGGTTTCACGGACGCGGCCTGTTTTGGGTTCCTCTTGGGTTTTTTCTGCTTCCGGTATGTTTTTAGCCCAAGTCTTTCTTTGGCACGCATGACGTTACTCGACGAGGTCCCTAGTTTTCTCGCAACACCCCGAACGGAAGTCGCTGGTTTTCGCTTGTAGGCATCCCTGATCTTTTTATCGATATCCGGACTAAAAGGACTGGATTTCCGACCACTCTTCGGCGCATCTTCAAACGTACACTGTTCTCTATATTTTCGAATCGTAGATCGTACCGCTCCGACGCTTACACCCTCTACCTTGGCCAATTTTCTCAAGGAGAGTCCGCTCACAGTGCACCATTTGTGCACGATACTTTTTCGTTGTTCCGGAGTAAGACCGCGCATTTTGATAGGTAACACAAAACTGAGCACTTTTTTGATGCTATGTCATTCAGAAATGTGCAAACAAAAGGACGCAGCCAAAACATGTTGAAATATTTCATTATATTCAAAGTGACCGTTAAAATAAGGTGTGCTTATACTTTCTGGAACAGTCGTTATATTTGTGCCAATTCCGACATCTTCTGCAACACCTGAGCGGTCATTTTCGGGACTTCGAAGACTGAAGACAAACTTGGGCTCCGCTATGGGACAACAGCAGCTGAATTCTGTGGCCATATTGCTCTTCCAAAAGGACATGGCGTAAGATCTGGACATGGATGATGTTTTGAATGAGTTCATTTCAAGAACTAGCCAGAGAAAAAATACTTTTTATATGTAACAAGTGGAGTGTTTGAAGCCTGAACGTTTTTGTAGGAAGAAATAATACATCAATGTACTACTGAAAAATGTTTGTTTTCGTTTTTTACTCATTGGAATGGGGTTTAAAGACTATTGCCCTTTAAAATACTGATATTTTTATTTTTGCATTATTTTGAAGAAAAATGTCGCCCCCCAATAATTTTCGGAAGTTGGCGCTTCTGAAAAGAGCCTTGTCGAGAGAATAATGTAGAATATATAATAGAATGCTGTAAATAGAGCTGTCCCACTACTAAGAGAGCTATTAAGATGTTCAATGCAATTTTACAAAACTGCATGCATATCTAAGCATTCTAAAACATTATAAAGGTTTCAAAGTCCACTGAATTTCTTGGAAATATTCTAACCTACTTATTGAATTAGATGTTGAAAATTGGTTCCGGTGATCAGTGTCAAAGTCTACATTACTACATCAAGCTTCTATTTACATTGCAAACCCAAGTAACAATTTACGTTTTATTCTAGCCGTATAGCATTCCTCCCGGCTTTGTTGATAAAACTACATTCAAAACTGTTTTGTCTACCAACACCTCCTCTATGCTTCTTTAAAGCCAAAATTTGCACAAAGTGGCCCACACTATAGACGGTTGTGAAAACAATTTAATAAAACCTTTATAAAACCATCAAGATTTTGAAAATATTCTAGTGATAGATGCTAGGACCACTTGAGAACCTTCATAAAACCTATTGGCTGCATTGAAAACCAGCATGCGGCCAAATGGCCACAGCTGTCAAACTTAACTGTGATATGATGGTTGTTTTTTTGTTGTTCTGCTTTGTTCGATTCTCTGCTCTTCTGATTCATTTAGCAGTAAATAATATCTGAGAAAAAAGTCTGCGAGAAATTTTGTTTCATTGCAAAATATCCAAAACAAATTCAGTTTTCTACAGCGTAGCATGCTCCAAATCAGATGCGCATTGAATTTTATGGTGAATATTGGCACGATAAGAGCCGAAAATTAATGCGCCTTGGAAATTATGCGCGTTTACAACAACAAACACAAAATAATAACAAATATATTCGATAAATTAAACATGAATTTCTTGAAAATTGATGGGAGTTATCTAAAAGAATGTAGAAATTGGTCTCCGATAAACAGTTCATTTGCATTACATTTAAAATTTGGTGCATTTATTTCTCCACATTTCTATTATTTCTAATATTTCAATATGGCGATTGAAAAAAAAGATCACTATTCTGCCATAAAGCCAAGTTATCTTCACAATGACTACTTTAAAACTATTTGGTTCTTTGGTGGCTTTCCTCAATGCCAATTTGCCGCCTCATGCATTTACTGGAGGCAAAATGGTTTTAAAATGCTTTTTTCAACTGACCATAATAAGATAATATGAATGAGTCCTAAAACGGCATTTCGAAACAGCATATTATGAGTTCATAAAGTCGAAATAAAACCTTTGATAGGAGTAAAAGGAATTGTAGAAAACGAGGTTTAATGATCGTTTTAAACAAGCTGTGTAGGTTCTCATAAACCTGACTAAAATATGAAACCTATTGGCACCTCTTGGTGTCATAATAAAACCAAATTGATTTCTAGTGGCTTTGATAAAACCTTAATAAAACTTAATAAAGCTGGATGGTTTTGGCAATGTTACTTGGGAAAGGTCGAATATTTCAATTAGTGCAATTTTACCAATGGTCATATTTTACTGACAGAAATCCGATTGACCAACTTTAATTTATCAACCACAAAGTGTAAGATTTAACATCCTATCATCAGGTCAAACGGCACTCTATCGCGCACCAGCCACCAACCGAAACGAGGCGCAACAAAAGTCACGTCTCGCATAACGCAACGGTGTAACGATATTTATGGACCAAACAATTCGAACGTGATTCAACGAGCGCCCGTTGCTCGCACGTCCCACTGATAAGATGCTGAGAATTCCAGGTCGAACCCGTTTTGACCATATTTTGTCAGCCAACTCGCCGGCAAGCGGACGTCGGCAATAGTGACAACAAAAAACCACCGCTACGATCCGATATTTATATCACTCTCTTTGTTCGGCTGATTGTCTCCTCTACGATAGTAGCATGATCGACCGGGAGTGCTCGTGTGATATGCGATGGATCTTTCTTCGGACCGACCGATCATTCCAATGATTTAATGGCGCCATTATACTGCCAAATATGGCATTCAGATGTCCTCTTTCAACGGAGACACGGCTAACCGCGAGGGAATTTGCTTTTTGCTTTTGTCTTGCCCCTCGATGACCATCGAGCATGTGGATTCCAGAATGTCATCGCTACATGGCTGACTGAAGTAGAGAAAGGAGACAAATTTTCGATTGTAATGTTTTGGGAAAAATTAAAAAAGTAAACGCCCTCTCGGGACAGATTCATTACTCGATTGCGGAAACAGTTATAAACGCCTTCGTTTGTGTTTCGTTCATGCTTCTGAGAAAATTGTTTTGATGCAACTTGGAACCCTTTAAACTATGAGAAGTAGGCTTTGCTCAAAGGTGGTTAGTTTTTTGTTTTGCTGTCACGTTTTGCTTCGTGCTGAAATTTTTGGTTATAATTTTCTCTTAAAATCGTTGAAAACTGTGATTTTTCTATAACACTTTTGAGTTCGAAAAGGCCAATAGCCCAAGATGTGATGATTGTTGTTTTGTTCGTGAGCAATTCATTTGATATTCCACTAGCAACGATGTGGCCCCAGGTTGTATAGTGGAATTTGTCGATTGCTTCCAATATCAAAAAGAGGAAGTCCACCGGGATCATCTTTAGTCACGACTATAGATAATCATCAATGTGGTCACGATGCGGGAGGCGGACGTCTTTGATATTTGGGTGAGCTCTTTCCATTTTACTCCTTTTTACTTTCAATTATATTATTATGAAGAGATTATGTGGGTGCAAGATTTGTTCTTTCACCACTTTCATGAAGCTGAGTGCAATCTCTATTTATAGAATTTATCGAGCTAATGCCATTAGTAGTTTGACTTCTTAAAGGAGGCTTCAGCTGCAGTCTCTTTCTGTAGGTCAAACCTGGTTTTCTAGTAGTAATTTATATATGGCTGTGTGCTCGCACCGCTGATTACCCCTGCCTTGTATGCGGGATCTGGCATCCCCTGTTGTACGATGATTTTGTACAGTAGTACAATAAGTAGTGAAAATCTAGACGTGAAAAGTTTTCTTCTGTCCTTTTTGATGAAAGGCAGAAAAATTACATTGGGACTAGCCTACGCGAAGCCCTGGCAAAAACAGAGGAACAAACAGCAAAAAATGCTAAATTTTGTGAGGGAAACAAGACTGCTTAGACAACTTAAGCGAAAGCAGGAAATGAAAGAAGCTGATGAAGATAACGAGGAAAGCTAAAACGTGTCCAATGATAATACAGGCGGACAAACAATATCGGATAAAGAAAAACTGAAGAACAGAAGCGAAAGAAGAAACGACGATGGAAACAACAACGGAAGAAGAACAGTTGGGAATGAGAAGCGGAACGAAAGAAGCCGAAGAAGAAAAGCCTAACGAAATCATCGGAAGAAGCAGAATAAGAAGAAGAAGAAGAAGAAGAAGAAGAAGAAGAAACACGAAGCGGATGAAGAGAAGTGTGGATAAAATCAAGAAGATACGTCGTAGAGGAGAAATTGAATAAATGAAGCAGATGAAATTGAAGGAAATACAACGGAAGAAGCGAAACAGAGGAAAGAAGCGAAAAAAGAGAAATAGAATAGGATAACATGAAGGAGAGATATGCAAAAAAAATCGAAGAAGACGAAAAGCGAAGCGGATGAATTGGAAGAATAGGAGTCGAAGAAGAGAAACGGAAGAGCAGAAACACAAGAAGTTGGAGTACTAGTGGAAGTTGAGAAACAAAAGGAAAAATGCAGAATAAGACAATCTAGGAAGGCGAAAAGTCAAAGAAGAGAGAAAAAAGAGGAAGGAAAAGTTGAAGAATCGTAAGAAGGAGCAAATGTTGAAGCAAACCAACGGAGGAGTAGAAGTAGAAGTAGAGAAGTGGAAGCAGAGAAGTTGAAGAACAAGACTTGAATTTTTTAGAAATGAAGAGAAGTGGGAAAAGTTTTACTGGATGGATTGTTTTATGTAGATGTTAATAGATGAGATGCACGAATGCACCCTTCATTTGTAAAGTGGCAACATGACTAATAAACAAAACAAAAAAAAATAACCGCATATGATTCTATTGATCGAGCGGAGCTGTGGAAAATCATGCACGAAAACAGCTGATCCAGTGAGCTGATCCAACTGATCTGTTATCAAATTGATCCAGGATACGATGAATGGAGTGAAGTGTAGTGTCCGAATATCAGGCGCGCTTTCAGAATCATTCGAATGCAGGAGGGGATTAAGACAACGCGATGGTCTTTCCTGTTTGTTGTTCAACATTGCGTTGGAAAGTATTGTAACTACGAGCGGTTCCCAAACTTTTTGTAATCACAGCGCCCTTCGAAACTTTTTGATAAATCCGCGGCGCCCCAGTATTCAAAGCCTGGGAATTCGATATTTTTCGTAGAAAAACAAATGTGTTTTTCAAACTCGTTTACTCTTTATTCAATGAAAAACCAATTTTACAACTTGTTTTGACAATAAACATGAAATAACATCTTAGTGTGACGGATGAGCCTGTTTTTCTGCACATAGTGTCTTATATCTCGGAGTTATTTTGGAAATAGCAACACGAATCTCTCTTTCAATATCAAGCTTGATATTTGGTTTTAATAGCAGCCACTGCCGAGAACCCCGTTTCACATAAATATGAAGTTGCGAATGGAATCAAAACACGCAACGCTTTAATGCCGATCAGTGGATATGCTGTGTGTGCATGAGTCCAAAATTCAATCAGCGATAAAGCTTGGAATTTCAGTTTCATGCTGGAGTCGGTTGCTAAATCAACGAACTGTTCTGCTTCATTTATTAAGTACTCTGGAACTTCGTCAATAAATGGATTTCTTACCCAAACTACGGCTTCGATCTCACTTACTGGAAAATATTTATCGAATTCCAGAGACAATTTGACTAAGAAATCCGCAAAAGCCGATTTCAGGTATTTTGGCAACGAAAGCAGATTTTCTTGCAGAAAAGAGCTGAGTTGTGGAAAGCAAGCCAAATCTTCATTTTTTGTGTAGTTTATCCACAGTTCAAGTTTTTTCTTGAACGCAGCAATCTTGTCAGATAGCTGCAAGATGTGCGACTCTTTGCCTTGCAAAGACCTGTTAAGAACATTTAGTTTTTCAAACAGATCAGTGAGAAATCCTATTTTAACCAGAAAATCTGGATCTGCAAACTTTGTGGTACACGGGTGGTTTTCATCAACCAAAAACGAATGAATTTCGTTTTTAAGCTCGAACACTCGCAACATCGAATTACCAAATGAGAGCCATCGAGCACTGCTGTAATAGAGCAGACTAGAATGGTCTGCTCCCATATCCTCACAAAGTTTTGCAAAAAATCTTGCTTTCATCGGCCGCGTCTTAACAAAATTAACCACTTTTACAACTGTTTCTACTACGTCGCTGATGTCTTTGCTCAGACATTGGGCTGCCAATGCCTCTCGATGAATAATGCAATGGGTCCACGTAGCATTGGGAGCCTTACTGCGAACCCTTGCTTGCAATCCCTGGAATCGCCCTGACATAGCACGTGCTCCGTCTGTACAGATTCCTACACAGTTTTGCCAAGGAATTCCATGTTCAACCATGTAGGAATCGGTTATTTCGAACAACTCCTGTCCCGACGTTCCTCCCGAAATAGGCTTGCAGAACAGCAGATCTTCCGAAAAGTCGCCTTCATTGATGAACCGGACGTAGCAAATTAGATGTGCATCCTTGTTATTGTCCGTAGCTTCATCCAACTGCAACGCGTACTGTCGGTTTTTCAAAAAATCAACGAGCTGACAGTTGATGTCGTTGGCCATGTCGTCAATCCTACGTGCAATGGTATTGTTGGAAAGGGGCACTTTCAACAGCTGTTGACTTGCATGCTCTCCAATCATAGTCGAAACCAGATCCACGGCGGCTGGTAAGATCAATTCTTCTGCGATGGTATGCGGTTTTTTACACTGCGCCACACGATAGGCCACTTTGTACGATGCCAGCAACGCGTTGCTATTGATGTGCGTTTGTCGTGAAAAAGAAGCCTGCTGCTGCTTATTTTCACCCAATTTCCGTTGAAAAAAATCCCTGTCCTTTTTTGCCAAATTCGGGTGGTGGGTTTCCAAATGCCGCTTAAGCTTGCTGGGAAGCATAGATTCCACCGAAAGAATCTTGAGGCACACAACACATTGTGGACGGTCTTCACTATTTACCACCTTATGCGTAAATCCAAACTCGAGATAGCTGTCATCATATTTGCGCATTTTAGCTTTTCTTTTCTCATTCTGTTTCTGGCGTTCCTCCTCCTGTTCGGCATCTTTAGCATGATTCGAAATCAGAAATCGCTTCATGATCAAGCTGGAGACGTAATATTGATTACGTAACGAATTTTCCATAAAACCATCGATTTTCTTTTAATTTAATCTAGCAAAATACCTGCCCACGTCGAAAAGCAGAAACGAAAACCCGAGCGAAAACCACAAACAGACCGAACGGTGACAAATTTGGCGCGCAAATGCTAACTATTATTCAGCCACAGCATGAATGATGGCATTACAGCTCTCTCCTTCTCTCAATCACAAACGTAGCGAGAGAAAAATAATCAATCATCCGAGCGGCACACAACGTCCATTCATATGACCGTCGGTGCACAGTGTTTGCTGAGATATTTTCTCTCGCGCTCTGTTGACGAAAAGCACATTACAATGCATTCATTCTTTCGTGAAAGCCGATTGAATCAAAAAAGATTTTAGGGTATTCTCTGAGCGCCGAAGATAGATTCCCGTATATTTAATATCTTCTGATTTTAAATCATTTGATCAAAAATTTAAAACGGAAATTTCAATATTCTTAGACTGTGTTCTAAGCCAGTTGAGGACCATTTTTTCAATTCGCTCGCGGCGCCCCTGCGAAAGCTTCGCGGCGCACAGTTGGGAAGGGAGGGTTGATGTTATAAATAGTTGGTGGAAAAGGGTGGTTTTTGTGGTTTTGAAAAAGGTTGTTTTGGAATTGTTATTTGGGAGCACGTATGTCATGTAGCTCCCCTCCATGTTTCGGGGTGTCGTAAGTAGTTTCTGTGCTTCAACATATCTGTCAAAACTGCAATCGAAATTTTATGCTTTTTGGCAACCATGGAATTTTTGACGTTAAACAACGCACACTTATGCTTGCATCATCCGAATCACATCGGTGCAATCGAGATGGAAATAAAACACTAAGAATAAAAACAATCGATTCGTGTAAGTGGTGCCAGAAATTATTTTATCTTTCATGTGGTGACAAGGGGTTTGAAGTGTGTCGGAGTGTGTGTTTTTAGGGTGTTAACACATGGTGGCCGAGTGACTTACTCCCTGCTATAATCCCTTCAAGCACTTGGCTCGTATGCGGCTCCACTTTAGCAAAATCAAAATGCATAACTGATCTAAATTCAACATAACGCTGTATGACAGGAGATACGATGATACGATTTCCAAAAAATCAAATAACACAATTCACCATACTTGTATGATAGTACTTATATTAAGTTTTCCACAAGTTGGTTTGTTAAAAAGGGTGCGCCAATCCTAGAGCTGATGAAGTAGAATTTAATTTAAACACCCTTCTTCTTCGACTTGGATCACCACAAAAAACCATTGCTAGAGCTAGAAAGCAAATTTATGAAGTTGGATATTTCTTTTTTGGCACTCGATGAAAATCCAAAACTTCGTTTGCCACCGCAGAAAACGCGTAAACTTGGACCTTAGTCAGCGCTTTTTGGTGTATATTGTTCTTGGTCGCATATTGTTAAAAATAAACTAAAAAGCGTTGGGACCGTCGGGTCTATAAAATCTCAGGTCGTCTCGAGCAAAGGACGTTAAAAAAATCAAAACAGATGACTAATTTCCTCTTCCTTTCATACAGCTCAAGTAATATGGGAGAAAGTCGGTCCCCGCTCACAATGCCACCCATCCCTTAACACTCACAGCACAAGCCACCAGACAGAACGGCGCGCGTGCTCTTCTATCGAGTACCACTAGGGAGTTATAATGGAATTAAATTCCAGGCACACCACTTCGAAGACCAACCACGTTTTATAACGATAAATTCCCATGCATCGGTGCCAAAACGGTGACGTCATCGTTGCTATCGTTTCAGTTGCAGCAGTGAAGTTACCACAAGGTGGACGGTTGTCCTTGATACCACGATCAGCAGTGGCGAAAAATTGTGTCCATTTGCTGGCAAACAGAAAAATTGATGTCACCGTGTGTAGTTCAGTACTGTGAGAAGGTCAGTGTCGGTGGAAGGTGTACTTGTTTGCATTAAGGCATGGTTCATGCTTTAGCTGCTAAAGTTAGTTTTTTCTACTAAATTTATTGAAAAATTCAAGCATCACAAGCGCTTACTAATGTTGTGCACGACCGAACTTTTTTCTACGTTTTCTATTACAACATCGGCACAAGCTGACCGGAATGATTTAACTCGGGAGGAAGTGGAATACGAAATTTTTACCCTTCTTATTTTATGTCTACCAAACAACGTGGAGGTCGATTCGAATTTTAAATTGAGTCCGCGAGAAAAGTAAACAATTTTTCATCGGGGGCACATCACACCATTTGTTGTGTATGTTTTGTTTTGGATATGAACGTTGAAGGAAGTCCAAATGTTTACTAGTGAGTTAATCGTAGCATCATAAATTGCGAAAAGATTTAATATTGGAACATTAGGTCATCTCCGGCAGTCCATCACTCGCATTAGATCATCCCATGATTGATGAGAATTATTCAAAATACGTGACATCATTGTCCGCCGCTTGTATTTGAAAATCGATCATCTTCTTCGGCTACCGTCTTTGTCTCTCTATAGCTCTATTAGAAGAAGGAATAATCGATAAATTTAGTTGTCCGTAAGGTTTTATCCCTGTCCTACCCTATTGTGAGTCAACGATACAAGTCAACGGGGACGTCGCCACTGGTCTGTGTAGTAAACTATATCGCTCCCTCCCACTTTTGTAGTGTAGCTGACTATAGTAATGAACGGGAAGAGCTAGAACGAAATCTTTGCGCAACTGCGCGAAATTTCGCGTTGTCTTGCCTCGTTTGTGAATGAACATAAAAACGATGCAGAAAAACCGATAAACTGGTTGGTGCTCGGGGCCGGGTCTTCATTCCTCCCATCATTCGCAAAGTTTTCTTGGGCGAGCCAACAGCGGTGATTATGCATGGTGGGCATTTTCTGGTGATAAAAATTTTTGGGGGGGTTTTTGGGGGGTGGGGGGTGTTTTTTTTTGTTTTTTTTTTTTTTTTTTTTTTGGAATTTTTTTTAATTCCTTATTTATTTTATTTTTTTTTTAAATTGAAAATCTTTCTTCACACTCCACGAATATCTAAAGCCTGTCCACATTAAATTTCGGACACCAAAATAATAGCAGCAAAACAAATTTACACATAATTCAACAAAACCGATTGCTTATTTCACAATAATAGAGTTATATCTACATTAGAAACAGTTGATTAAGATGTTAATCCTTCTTTCTGTAAATTTCTCGAACTTTCTGTGGTACACCCGCCATCAGGTTCCGTACGGTACACCCGCCCTGACGATTATCCATCTTCTCTTGAAAACATTGGTACCATTTACTTTCTTCTTAGTTTTGAAGAGTTTCCGCTTAACTAGAGCCCAGTACTTCTCTATTGGGTGAAGTTCTGGACAGTTTGGTGGATTGGCTGTTCTTGGCACGTATTTGACCTCTTGGACGGATTTCGCATAGTGACAAGAGGCCAAATCAGGCCAAAATAGAGCTGGAGAGTCGTGGTCTCAACCGCTTTTGCAGACATTCTTTCTCGTACACACCCTTATTGATAGTGCCGGTAGATACGAAACTTTTAGATTTTCGACCACTACTACATATGGCCTGCCAAATCAAATACTTCTTCGGGAATTTGGACTCCTTTTTGTCCGGAAATGCTCGGCAAAGGCGTTACATTGCATTGCGGTATAAAAAACCAGACCCGGAAACTGTTCAAAGTCTTCGAGTACGTATGTTTCGTTGTCCATTACACAGATAAAAAGAAACATTGAATTTTCTGCGTTATCTAATGCACATAAAGGGAATGCTAGATTTGGCAGAAATTAATGGGATATTTCATGTAAATTTAAGCCAGATAACGTCTGAATCTAGTCTATTGTATGAAAGATTGCAAACATTGTTGTATGGCGCATGAAAGATTGCAAACAATTTCGTTGTTTACGTCTCCTTTGGCTTGGAATTAAACGAGGGGAAATTTTACGCGCTTGTTAAAATTAATATTTTTTTTCTGCGTATGATACAAGAAATTTTTTGCAAAAAATTGGTATAAAGCTGTTTAGCACGACTTTTTGAAGCTTGTCATCACGGTTGGGCACCTTTCTCACTTTGTACGGTAGCAGTCCTTGCCTCTGCTTTTTGTACGTTTGATTTTGACTTCCCAACTTTGTGAGCCACATTTCGCACAGAAAGATTGGGATTTTTTCTCAATAATGGCTACCACCTTCTTGTCCATTTGTTGGTAGCATACTTTTCGATTTGTTCCTCTTCCAACCTTTCGATCCACAGTCAACCGCTAGTCAAATAATCGACACAATTGTTATCGTTTGAGTAAATTTTCGTCCCCATTGTGCTATTGTCGTTGTATTGCATCGCTGTATACTTAAAGGCGATTACCGAAAACCACGTGTGTAACGATGGTTGAAGAGAAAAATTGCGCCAAGTGCTATGAAGCGATCACTGGCATAGAATTTGTCACATGCCGAGGATACTGCGGTGGCATGTTCTACATGACATGTTCGAATGTGTCACGGGCACTTCTAGGCTATTTCACACCGCATCGCAAAAAATTGTTTTGGATGTGTGATAAATGTGCTGAGTTATTCGAGAATTCACATCTCCGTTCCATTACTAATGCGGCCGATGAGAAATCCCCGTTGTTGTCTCTCACTGAGGCAATCAGCAGCTTACATACGGAAATACAGCTGTTGTTGATCCGGAAATGGCCACAAATCGGACAAACTCGAGCTGCCAAACGACTTCGTGGACCTGATTTGGAACTAAAGGCGTTCGAATGTCAATCTGGTTCCAAGCAGGTTGACCAGAATGCAGTGTCCGTTGCAATTACCGCTCAGCCGGTGAATAAATTTTGGCTTTATTTGTCTCGAATACGTCCTGATGTCACCAATGAAGACATTTTGGCTTTAATACGTGCAAACCTTGATTTGACCCAGGACCCTGAGGTTATCAAACTTGTGGCCAAAGGAAGGGCAACATGACCTGTATCTCCTTAAAAATTGGTTTGGTCCCTTCCCTGAAGACAAACGCGCTTGATCCATCGACATGGCCTGAAGGCATAATGTTCCGTGAGTTTGAGGAATATTCTACTCAAAAATTTCGGAAATCCACCGCTATATTCCTGACGCCTACAACCGGTACACCACCGGCAGTTGTATTGCAGCGTTAATTAATTACAAAGAAAAACGATTTGATGCTCAACGATATTACATACAACCACTTGTCTTTCCACCGGGATGCACCGAATTTAGTGTAATGGAAGCCCTCGATCCCCCCACCTCAGTCGCGCCATTCCAGCCAGCGATCTGCAGCCGTATCGGGCCTACGTGTGGGATTGGGGAGAGGGTCTTCCAAAACGCTTCTGCAGTCAAGTACGACTCCATTACTTGCCCAGCCAGACCTGATTCGCCCTTCAATTCCAGCCACTCTGATTGTTTGCCTACTATGCTTCACGGACTACTGGCTTATTATCAGAATGTTCGCGGTCTCCGAACGAAAATAGACAACTTTTTCTTAGCTACCGTCGATTCGAACGTCGACGTAATAGTTCTCACTGAAACCTGGCTCATTGACCAAATTCATTCCACTCAACTATTTGGAGATCAGTTCACAGTTTTTCGGAATGATCGTAATCGCATAAATAGCACTAAATCTCATGGTGGTGGCGTCTTTATAGCAGTATCCAATAGACTTCACAGTTGCCTGGATCCTACTCCTATTGACCCTTCGCTCGAACAGTTATGGGTCCAGATAACAACTCCACACAGGAAGTTAAGTATCGGCGCCATGTACTTACCTCCCGATAGGAAATCTGATTTAAGCAGCATTGAGAACCATATCAGTTCGATTGGCACTGTGTTATCCCGTTTAGATCACAACGACTACGCTTTACTATTTGGCGATTACAACCAGTCTGGGTTGGTTTGGAATGTTATCATGATTGGTCATCCCACAATTGACGTTCTTGGTTCGCATATGCCACCTGTCTGCTGTGCATTGATGGATGGATTCAGCCTTCATGATTTAACGCAAATAAATTCAACGTTAAATTGTGACTCGAGACTGCTTGATCTTGTATTGGTAAATGAAGCTGCCGTAATGGAATGTACTGTTGTCGAAGCCTCCGAACCTATAATTAACCTCGACACCGATCATCCTGCGCTGGAGATTATTATCAATCTATCAGTTACCTTCGATAACATCGTTGATCCACATGGTCTGAACTTCCGAAGAACTAATTTCACCGCAATGAGCCAATATCTGTCCCAAGTATATTGGCAGTTCCTTGACTCGTGCTCTACTATCGATGAAGCGGTAGACTTTTTTGACGAAGTTGTGTCCCGGGCTATATCAGATTTTGTTCCTCTGAGAAGACCTGCTCGTAAACCTCCTTGGTCTAATGCTCATTTACGGTTCCTGAAACGTGTGAGGTCGAAGGCTCTTCGTAAGTACTGCAATACTCGAAATCAATTCACCAAGCGAATTTTCTCTGCAGCTAGTACCCAATACCAAATTTACAATCGTCTTTCTACAACATTTATTCAAAACGAATCCAATCTAACCTTTGGTGCAACCCAAGTTGTTCTGGTCATTTGTGAACACAAAAAGGAATGTCAATGGGCTACCGGTTGAAATTCATCCTGGCGACAGAATCGCCAGCACACCAGTGGACAAATGTAATCTCCTTTCTGAGCACTTCAAAAGTGTATTCTATGACACCATGCCAACATTGGAGCAAGTCAGCGAAACACTCAGAGATACTCCCAGAGACGTGTTCGACTTCAATATTCCTGCGATTAGATCGGACCTCGTTGAATCCGCAATCCGGAAGCTGAAACTCTCAAACGTGACAGGACCTGACGGAATTCCTTCATATGTACTAAAGAGTTACTCCGCAGTGCTTACGATTCCTCTTTTGAAGATTTTCAATATCTCGTTACGCCAGGGAAAATATCCAACACGTTGGAAATCTTCGTTCATGTTCCCGATTTTAAAGAAAAGAGATAACAAAATGTCGAAAATTATCGAGGAATCACATCACTCTGTGCCTGATCAAAAGTCTTCGAGATCATTGTCAACGACTTGTTGTTTGCTAGTTGCAGACACTACATCTCTCCTAAACAACATGGATTTCACCCCAGAAGATCGAGCTCAACCAATCTCGCACCTTTCGTTTCTTCGTGTCTCCGGAATATGCAAGCTGGATCTCAGGTCGACGTTGTTTACACGGATCTCAAGGCTGCTTTTGACCTCGGCGAGGCTATACTTTTAGCAAAGTTAGACAAACTTGGTGTGTCAAATAACTTAGTTCGTTGGTTTAAATCTTACCTAACGGACAGGGTACTCTGTGTGAAGATCTGCTCAGCTCAATCGAGCTACTTTAGTAATATGTCGGGCGTACCTCAAGGCAGCAACCTGGGACCACTGCTGTTCTCATTGTTTATCAACGGGGTTGGACTGATACTTCCACCTAACTGCAGGTCGTTCTATGCTGACGATGTGAAAATTTATGTGGTTATGCAATGCTTCACTGATTGCTTACGACTACAGCACTTGACCAAAAGCTTTGAAGAGTGGTGTTCCAGGAATTTCCTCACACTGAGTGTGAACAAATGCTTCAATATCACATTCCCTCGAAAATTGAACCCAATTGCATTTGATTATAAAATAAACAACCAGCCTCTGCTAAAAGTTGATACTGTTCGTGACCTTGGAATCACGCTTGACTCTGATTTGAAATTTAGACAACACTACACAGATATGACTACCATAGCCAACAGACAGCTCGGTTTCATGTTTAAGATCTCCGACGAGTTTCGTGATCCCACCTGTCTGAAAGCATTGTTCTGCTCTCTCGTGCGTCCTATCCTGGAATTTGGAGCCTTTGTGTGGTGCCCGTATCAAATAATCTGGATTGCGAGGATTGAAGCTGTTCAAAGAAAATTTGTTCGTTATGCTCTCCGTCATCTGCCGTGGAATGATCCTGTCAACCTTCCATCGTACCAGGATCGTTGCTCACTCTTGGGTATTGAAACGTTGGAACACAGGCGCACAGTCATGCACAGTCTTCGCGGCAAAAGTGCTGCTAGGTGAAATCGACTCTCCAGGAATTCTGGCAGAACTATCTATCTACGCTCCTGAACGAGTTCTGCGAACAAGAAATTTTCTGCAGCTCGGAGCCCCCAGGTTGGTGCCTATGGCTCTTTGACAAGATTCTCCAGCCTCAGAACGGACATCTCCTGACACACTACATCGAATCTTGGACATCCAATGGCCGCATGCTCTGGCTTCTCCTCCACATGCTCAAACCAATGTAGGTACTTCTTCAACAATCATGTTCAGATAGGATCTGTGTCAGGTTGAAGTTAACTTCTCCATGCTTCCGTTCACCAAGGTCGATAGAATAGGTATGAGTCGGTAAGTGCATCTACCTTTCTCTGCCGCGTTCCACGCGCGCTTGGTTTCGTTTCATTTCAAGCCAGGCTGGTCCTCCGTGCCTTAGCGTCGTCATCGTACTACTCCTTGGTTAGTGGTATTCGGAATAATTTTAGCAAGCGCATTGATTGCCTTTGCCGCCTTTTCACCAGCATATTTATTCAACATGGCTGTTGAAGTTCAGCTGGTCATCGATCATAACTCCAGATATATGAGCACTCGTTTGGAGGTTATGGTATGTATCCTTACTGTAATTTCTGCTAGCTGCACTGCGTTACAGTTACTGATCAACAGTACTTCAGTTTTGTAGTGGGCTATCTACACTTGCCAATTAAGACGATAGCCTTTCACGTTAACATTTCCACCTCTTTCGGCGTTAAGATTTAACTCAAAAGTCCGTAAGTTTGGACGCGAAGGCAATATTTAAATGTTTGAGAGCGAAGATGTTAAGGAATATACTTGAGGAAACTAATGGTTTGGAAATAAATGTGTTGGTATTAGTTTTGGGCTCACAATATTCTTCAAATGATAGAAAAATTTGAATCCAGAAACGCAAATTTAGGCAATACGATTAAAAATTACTGGAAAATTGACAGAAAACCATAATTTCATCTGCAATGGGAACATTTTACCGATGTTATTCAATTGATCCAGTTAAATAGAACTTAGCCATAAAAAAACCACTTTGAAATATGTCAGCTCTGAATTGAATGTTGAGTGCTACTAATTCTATCAGACATGAAGCTATATATTTTTTAACTAAAGTCTTCTATTTTTCTATCGGAAACCTGTTAAAACATTCAGTGAAGTGATGTGATCAAATACCATTAATATTGTTGATAAAACCGAAGAAAATGTTCTACGAATCAACTTAAAACGTAAACCTAAACGCTCAGTGTAGCTCCGCTGATTAATGTTTCCCCATTTTGCGGTACTGAATATTGATCTCAATGTAATTTCCGCTTTAGTTTCTGAAAATATCGTACCATCTTGTACGTCCCCGGCAACCACTTAGTTCCTTGTTTAAAGAAACGAACCTCGTAAATTTTCCCCAAACAAAACATTCTCCAAGCTGAATGAGGGGGGGGGGGAGCAATCCATTCCATCAGCCCATCGATCATCGGCTGTTTATTGTGCCACCATCTCGCGACGCTATTTTGGGTGGCAAATTGGGTCAGCTAGTGAAAAAGAACCGTCGAAGATGCGCCGATGTTTTCCGCTTCCACATTTTCATTCATCCCTTCATTCGCTTTTCCCTCCCCTTCGAAACAAAACTGTGCCGAAAACTCACTTTCCATCTGACAGGCGGCGGCCGTTGGCGAAAATGCTGCGTTGGCTGGCGGTGGAGACATTCGGTGTCGCATTATTTATCCTAAACTACACCCCACAACGCGCTTGTCTGACTAGTGCTCTAGGGAAAGGTCGTGGATTCTAGTAGAACCCGTTGAATGGCGATTGCTGAGACGTACCGAATGGAGGATACCAAATTCTAAACAACAAGACGGACCAAAAGACATCTGTTGGTTGCGCTCGAGTTGTTGAGGCGCCGCTCGGTGGAAAACAAAACAAAATAGCACCGCGATGACGTCCAGTCAGTGCGTTATGTTTAAAAATAATAAGTGAGTGAGCTGATGACTAAGTCGGTTTCTATAAGTAGATACCTTCAGCGGGAGAGGCCCGGATAAAGAGACATTTCTATGCAAGACTGGTACACCGGTAGGTTTTGCATTTATTAAAATGTGATTCAATGTTTCATACTTTATATCGCACCGCAAAGGATTGAAATCTCCTTGCATTGGATCGCATTCGGTAGCAAGGGTAATCTGTAGATTAGGGAATTTTACGACCTTGCCTATCCCATGTCGAATTGTAGATCGCAGGAAAGAAATCCGTGAAGGTGACACGTTTCGTACAATATGACAAACTATGACATCAGCTCGGATATGTACCTATATGAGCGTTTGATTTCCCTTTTCCGATACTATGAACAGACATTTCAAACGACACGGTAGCCGTAGAGCCATGATGTCACCTCGAAGTTGGTAGATGTTCGCTTTCTCGAAAAGGGACGGGTGTTATTTTTTTAAATTGCTGCTAGAAGCATAGAGTTATGCATACAAGCGGCAGAAGAAAGAATCGGCTAGAAGCTGACATCAGCCGGCGTGCCTTGTAACATGGTTTCACTTGATCTATTGACCTTGACTGTCGTCATTTGACTAATGGTATGATATCATTCTTTGGCGATGTTGTCTGAAGGTTTTGCGATGTCTTTTTCAGGCAAACAATTTGATTTTGGAATTTGTTAACATGTTTACATTCTTTCCAAACCAAGATGAGACGACAAATAGTTGAATGGACACGAGGAACAAATGATTGAAAATAAATTTTTTTTCAAGTGGGAGTTTTTTTTTGTTATTATTTACCTGGATTTTTAGGGGAGGGGTGGGGGGGGAGTGTGTGTATAAAAATAGAATTTTAAATTTCATACCAAAAAAAAAAAAAAAAAAAAAAAAAAAAAAAAAAAGAGACAATCCCGCGTGGGGGGGGGGGGGGTGGGGGGGGGGGGGGTGGGGGAATGGATGTTTGGCCGAAAATTGTCTATTAGCATAAATTTATTGCAGAGAAAAGGAAATAAGAAACTTAAAAAAGTATTTTCAAACGCATTAGATCTAAGATTGCAAGAACACAACCGAACAATGAAATGATCAAATTACAGTGACAGAATCATGGTTTGCAAAAGCATGGCACTCTTACCACGAACAATATTTTCGATCATTCAAAAGTCTACTTCATTCCAAACAGCAAAATGTTTCCATGACAACTATGAACTGTTGACGTAGTGTTAGAGCTCAAAATTTGGAATTTTCTTGAAATGAATAATCCACTAGAGCAACTCTCAAAAATATATCGGGAAAATCAATATTCGACAGATATTCTCTTCACAGTTCAAGATGTTTGCAGTCCAGCCTACAAGTGGCCGAAATATATCAAGAATATTATCGTATCCCGGACCTTTTGTTATGCGGAGAGAATCAAGCTAACAACCTTTTTTTGGGTCAACGGATACCGGGATTGTGACGGTTGGCTCGAGTTTTTGGTGCGCATCAAAGGACCTTCTTTCAGTCGTTATGAACCAGAGCTGAAATCTCTTTCAGTTTACTATGCGCGAGGTGAAGTGCAGAAAAAATATTTCTCGTTTTGTCTAATGCATGGCAGGTATGAGTTTTTAATAGGATCTGATCGTGATATTGAAAAAAAAATAGGTCAATGTATATTTGTGTATTCTTCATTCAAATTGTGAAATTCTCATATACTTGTCCCATTTGTTTTGCTTTAGTTTGATCATATTATCTCTCACCGTGTGTTGATAATCGTCAGTCATTTTGAGGCTAGATTTTTCTGAGAAAGTTTGTTGTAACTATTGTTCAAAAGGACGAATAACTCATTTGAGAAAAGTCGAAATTTAAAATCAGATTCTACTGTGAAATGCCATGCCAAGTAATTTTAGGGTTCGAAGCCATTTAGCCAAATATCTTTTAATCATTTGATTCCAAACAACGTCTCAAAAGTAAAATAAGAAAAATGCAATTTTATTAAAGCTCAAAATTATCAAATAATAGTTTCTCACATAATTCACCAGTCGGTTCAAAATTTCTCAAATTGAAATGCATGAAATCATGAGAATTACATTTGTTTGATCAGTGAAACTCCAAAGAACTGCTCATGTTTGAAAGAAGGAAAAATCTCACAAAGAGTAATAAACCGGGCAAGCGCTTGATTCAGAAGTTTGCTTTCGAATACAGGAATATGTATCGTCATAGAAGGCCCATGTGCAAAGAATCAAAAGAAGGTATCTTTCGGAGGAACTGCGTATTTCTTCAAGATTATAAAAAATAATGACCCATTCTGTCTAGCTGTTTAACATAATACATATTTCCACCTAAAATCAGGATTTTATCAAAACATATTCATGCTTCTCGTGTATATGGGCAAATCGCCGAATACCATTTTTTGCATTTTTGAACATAAAAATTTCGTTTTTTAGTGAATTGGTATAGTTGAAACTTAATTAGAATGCTTATTACTGCAAATGCGCACACATATTGATAAGCTCTAAGTGCAATAAGTCTAGAATATCGGGATGCTATCTAATGCGTTCGAGAATGTTTTTTTGGTTCCTTATTCCCTTTTTTAAATCTAATGCGTTTGAAAATACTCTTCTGGATTCTTATTTCCTTTCCTCTGCAATACATTTATGCTAATAGACAATTTCCGGCCAAACGTCCATTCGGCCAAACGTCCATTCGGCCAAACGTCCATAATGCCAAAAATAAATAATGGAAGTTAATAATAGAAAAGCCTCATTTGGGTTTATATCGGGTTTTAATTATATGGAAGTACTCAAATTTGGTTAAATTTGAATTTTAATATTATGCCTCCATCGGAAATAAGATTTTATTGGGTTTTGATATTATGGTATTTTGGTTTGGGTGTGTTTGGTTGATTTTGTGTTTGGGGGGGGGGGGGGGGGGATGTTGGTGGGGGGGGGAGGTAGGGGGGGGGGAAGGGGGGGGGGATTTTGGGGAAGAGAAGGATTGTTTTGGGAGAGAAGGGTGGGGTGGGGGGGATGCGGGGGGGGGGGTGGGTGGTTTTTTTATTTTTGTGTTGGTGGGGTTTGGGTGGGGGGGGTGTGGGTGTGGGGTGGTGTTTTTTAGGGTTGGGTGGGTGGGGGGGGGGGGGATATCAAACTTCATGATTTTGGAAAACTTTGTCTTCGGAGGACATTCTTTGAATTTCTTACCAAATATCTAACCAAATCATTTTCCGGGAAACTTTATCGTGCTGCTTTTGCTCGTAGGATAGATTGAAGAAAGTAGACCTCGCCTCACTTTTGTAATTCGTCCATCCTCTTCGTACTCTTTTTCTGAATTTCGTTTCGCTTTGGTACACTAAAATGCGTGTCTTTTCCAGCTCGACAGTATCCTTTTGTTAAAAATGACTAAGTTGGGGGATGTATCGCTAGCCGAGACAAGCATAGTTAGAAGAGCTTATGTCAAAACAAATATTGTGGTTTTGCGGTTGAAACGGGATTTTCGTTTTTGTGTTTGTTTTGATCGATAGTGTGAATTATTTTTGTGCAAAATTTTGAATGACTCGGGACTCGATAATATAAGCATCGCGGATCTGGATTCAGCCTGGGTGGAAAAGGAATGTTGATCCAAAGACAAAGTTTTGAAAAATCATGAAATTTGATTTGTTGCAAGCCAGTTTTTGGAAACGATTTGAATTTGGAAACATTTCCGGAGGAACTCGGATTCCGCAGGGCCACTACAAGTTGCCAGTATGGTCAGACACCCTAAGAATGTCCTCTGAAGACTAAGTTTTGCAAAATCATGAAGTTTGATATGTCGCAAGCATGGAAATCATGGAAAAGATTTGAATATGACCACTTTTCCTGAGGAACTCGGATCCCGCAGGGCTTCTTTTAGTGGCCAGTATGGCCAGAAATCCTCAAAATATCTTTTGATGATCTAGTTTGGCAAAATTATGAAGTTTAATATGCCGCATGTCATGTTTCGCCTCTAAAAATATTTTGTCCACCATCCCTGGACAGGTACTTACCCCAGTACTCCCACCTTGGAATCCGATACTACGGAAATTTTCGTAATAACCAGTAAAAATCTACAAGCAAGGATAGTTTTGTGATCTATCGCAAAAAACTACATCAAAATCCGATGGTTAACGATGGAGTATAATCAATTTAAAATTTGAAATTTTTTCTGTCTCAGAGGGGTTGGGGACGTACGTGTTAATGGACTTGAAAACCGATTTCACAAAAATGCATACTATTCCTTACATTTTAAGAAAAAAATACGAAACGAATTATTTATCGTGGTTTAGAGGGTGCATTTGATAAGTATGGCACAAACATAATCACCCATCAAAATTCAACTCATAATCGGATTTTCTTGAAATTTTCTTGGAATGAAAAACTACTAGTGAGTTATGATTTAGAAAATTTGTTTTATCCAATTTCATCTCGCATCCCGAATGTCCGCACTTTCCTTTTCACTCCACCCATCAATTTTTTTACAATTAAAATTTTGTAGATGATTTAAAATTGATTTAATTTTTAATAACGTCGACACCAATATTACCAACACATTATACGCATTTTAAACCTCCTTTGACAGTAATATTTACTCATTTATGACTTTGTCACGGGTCTACAAACTACGCAAGTTCCGCCAACATAAATCAAAAACATCATCTTGTCACCAGGTTGACAAGTATGATTTAAATTCGGTTCCGTTTCCGATGTCATTGTGATAGCGCCAAGGAATCAATTTTCCATAGAAAACCGTGAAAAACTAGCAACAAAAGAGCTGGTCGATATGTGATTGTCCCATCCATTTTCCAACAAAAAAATGTTGCGAATGTATTTGTTGGCAACTAAGATCAAAAGATATTGTAGTTTTTTTTTCAGTGCGTGAATTCAGGATCATTTTCAGGCCAAAATTTTATCGAATTGGATCAAAGTATCTCTACTTCGTAATATATGAAAATCATTCTATGGTAATCAAAAATAATAATTGCAAGCTGTAAATCTCGCTTTCTTTCCAACAGACGATCTCTTTCCTATCCTGTTCAAGCTGCAGCAGACCATAGTTGCGTGTTGCTTTTGTCATGACATTCGCAGCTGGCAACAAGTCGGAGTTGCGGCGAGTTAGGAGATTGTTTCCTTAGTTCAACAAATAGTGATTCGTTTCAATTTGTCGGTTGAGTACTTTTGTGCAATATTACACTAGGTATAACAAAAACCGGATAACTTAGATTGAGCGTGTGCATTTAGTAGTAGTCACGTTTCTCACTTATGGCGCCACAAGCGTAAAAAAAGGGTTGCCTGAAAAAAATTGAAGTGACTTATATTGTTAATATAGTATATTTGGAAACATGCTAAAGCAGCAGATACCACCGAAAAAGTGCAGATACTGATGATTCATGAAACATTATAATGAATAAAGTGATTCATAACATCATAGTGAAACTTGCTCCGAAAAAAATGGTTTTATCTTGATTTTTAATCGTGCTTATCCTTTCTAGGACACCCTATATATCAAAAGTTACAGTGTTAGTGAGGCATTCTATGGACTGGTGGTTAGTTGATTCATTCCGTTTGGTGCATATTCAACTGTTCTTCATCATCGTTGATTCCAGGAAATCTGCAACACGTCGATCATCGATTCCAGGAAATCTGAAACACAATCTGTCGAAAGATTCGAGCCGAACAAGTTTTGACACAAACCGCGATAATCTTGGAAATTCTTTAATAGCCGTTCCAAAACACCGCGATGCACCATCAACACCAATTCTATATGACATCATATATTGTTGAAAAAAAAACCAAAACGCACAGTTCGCTCATTAAAATGACGCGGAGATTATTCTCACCAATTTTATCACGCAATAAATCCACACCCGTTAGTACCACCAACGTACAAATCCATTGAATATAACCCCCATTGCTACGCCGATTCACGCGAACATTGAAGCGTCTCTTAACGAATTAATATCGGATATTAAATAATCGTTTCGCACCCTCTCTCACTAGCAATCGTTCGCCATATCCGACTGTCTTTGATGATGTCGATGATGACGTACTTCGCCTTGAAACCAAGATCCCCTACAGTCAGTGCAGGATAGATCCCCACGCACTCATTGAGCGACCCCTGTATGGACTCATACTAATTGACTCACAATCGCCTTTTATCATTGCATGAACTTTCGATTGGTTGCTTTTGAATACGGTCGATTCTATCGCCGTTTTACGCGGTAAATTAAGGAATTCACCAAAGAATTTAAGTTGTTTTTTTTTAATATTCAATTAAAAAAAAATATGTGGAATCAAAACCGCTGTGCAATGATGTAGACATCTTCGCCTCTAGATCCCATCTGCGGAGTATTTTTGCCAAACCATCTCTACTACTGAAGAGACGACTGAAAAAAATAACTTCATTAACATGCGTTATTTCCCCCGAAAATGCAAAGCCCAAACTGCACTGTCTTGAATGAAATTATTTTTAATTAATGAATATTAATTATCGTTTTTGCTTTTCCCTCTTTCTCACGTTCATTTCAGAAACGAGATTCCTACCAGATTCGCGGCGTGCATCCATCCATCCATCCACTCGGTGAGTAAACGGGCCGATTAATTAAACACACTACCTCTCTCGGGGGGTCAAGGAATATAAAAGCTAAATGGAAAAATTACCCACTGCAAAATAGTCCCTTTGCGAGTCGTATGGTTATCGGCCAACAACCGAAACCACCACGGTTCATTATTATCTGCGACACCATCATATGGGCGGGTTCAACAAAACAAGCAAAGCTTATAGGTACTCAAAGTAGACACCTTCCTCATCGGCCCCGTCAGGTTAACCGAAAAGCGAATGCCCCGAAACGCGCACGGAACGGTATGGGTCGTGTGGTGTGTATGTTTATCCAAATTTGGATTGGATTGTGTTGATATGCGTTTCGCGATACGGTGTCCACGCGGATGTAAACGTGTAGAATGTTTTTTTTTTTTGTTCAGGGGAAAGGTAGCGAGTTTTGGATTGAGCGGAGATGCCGGCAAACGATAGGGCGAGAGATGAAGGGAAACGAAGAATACAACAAAACGTGACTACGCGGAATGTGTGAAGCGAAGAAAGGCCGGGCAGCGTAGGGAGTGAATTCGCGGAGTGGAATTAATTCCCGAATCAGCAGAACCTAATGGGGTCACGCGATGTCTGTGGCGATGAGATTATACCTATTTTGCAGCTTTTGAAAAACTTCCGTCTTAGGATATGATAAATTAGCTTCGTATCGGGGATTTCTGTTAAAGTTTATTTATTCAGGATACAGTTTATTATAACCCCATATTTAATTTTGTTAAAGGTGGGCGTAGAACTTATTATGGACTATTGAGAATTTGTACATTGCCTTACAGTTACCGACACAGAAAAAGATCCACCCACTCAAATGTAACTTAAACGTTTATTAATATCTATTTATCATGGAAAATATCTGTTTAAATGAGATGATCTGTCTAAATGAGAGATGATTTAAGTTCGCTCTAGCATCATTTATTAGATTTCGTAAGACCTCATTAACAAATATATCAGTTTCAGTCCACTATATTTCAAAAGAATGCTCAGATGCCGCACAGTGATTCCTAGGCGGAAAATAGTCGAAAAATTGACTTCCTCATTTTACAATAAATATATTCTTGTATTTTTGTACACTATTTGAAATTTATTTTTCCGAAGATTGCAGCAAGCCGTGCTTTGAGTATGACGTATTTTGCTTTTGCTGCGCCGTTTTCACGGAAATAAAATTAAAAAATATTCCTTCATTCAACTAAAATAAATGGTGAAATTATAGTTTCTCATAGTGTGTTAAGATCGTGTTTCTTAAGATGGATTGTACGTCGATAGTTTCTTCCCATTTTATGTTTTTTTTAGTGCCCCACTCCCGCATCCAGACGAGCTTTCCAGCAGCGGATAAGGAACATTGGTGAGGTCGTTTTATACTATCAAAAATATACCTTAACTATATACTCGCCAGGATCAAGAATGTCCATTTTGGATTCTGGAAGTGTGAAAACTCTTCACATATCCATTTGATATGTGAAGATTTTCATGCGGGGCTTATTGTATATGAAGATGACCTCAGAATGTACGTGTATGAACAGGCATTCTTGAAATGGGTCGTTGGATTTTCAATAGAGCTGTCACCTTCAATGTTCAGGGCTAAAAATGTTTGCACACAGTGATCACATATAAATTACTGAAGAAATGCAGACAACTTTCTTCCATAAAAGCGCTGCCGGTCAGTGGGAGATTGATTGTACACACACACACTATTTGAAATTTCTTTTTCCAAAATTTCATGAAGATTCCTGCAATTACGGTTCCGAGAGGCCAGAGTCCTGGAATGTCTGGAAAACCCGTATATTTGGTAAATTAATAAATCTTGTACTAAATTACCATGGATTTACCTGTCTTACAATGAAGTGTATTTATATATCTTAGAAAATCGACTTTTGATCCAAGGCCTGGAAGTGTTAAATACAACGAACTCAGCTCGATTAACTGAACACATTGCTGTGTGTAAATCCCAAGTAACATTGCCAAAGCCATCCTGCTTTATTAAGTTTTATTAAAGGTTTTATCAAAGGCACTAGAAATCAATTTGGTTTTATTATGAAACCAAGGGGTGCCGTTTTGTCTAAATTTTCAAATACGTTGGAAAATTTCGCGAAATATCAAGAAGTGCCCACAGTAAAATTTAGTGGGTCGTATTGTTCCCAAAGCTCTTCATTGCTGGTTGTTATGGCTAGAAAGCCAATTGTAGGAGCCGCCGGGTGTCAACTTTGCTTAATAATGGCATGACTGGAAGCATTACAAAGGCAGCAAAGAAAACTCTTGTGATAATTAAGATGTCAAGATTCTGTTCAAGCTCAAGCAAATCAAATCGATACTGGCTGCGGAATGTTTAACGACATAGATGCGAATTGACACATGCTTGCCAAATAATTTTTCAAATTGCGGAACACCAGATATTCCTGGTTTCAACCATCAAGTAGTGAAAGTACTTATGAAAAGTCATCAAAATTTATAAGCACTCAAGCAGTGTCAAAACTGGAAGCCAGTTAGCGAAAATCATCACGAGGAACTGCACTAGAAACTACCGTTCTTTCTCTTTGTTTTTTTTGCTTTCGACCACCTTACTCACAGTGCGGCTGGTATGCGCTAAAGTCGTCATGAACGTTGGACGGTTCTCTCCAAGTTTCAGTTTGGCGTTATGAGAAAAAGTCTGAAGTAAGAAGAACTAAATAGGATCCTAATTCTGGAGAAACAACACAACAGGGGCTGAAAGTATCTGTAAGTAAAGCCTTGTTAGCCCGTTTTTCGCAAATCAATGACATTATCGTGAAAGGGAAATGTTACCCTACCCGATTATATTGTTTGCCTTTGTAGGTGGCCAGACGGTCAGTTTTACAATTGCTGTTAGGACCTATCTTAGTTTTGCTCTAGAATTGGTAAAGTAATAATCTTTATTGATTCCAATAGATATAAATAA
>JAHHFK020003399.1:0-27259 GCA_024533555.2 Aedes koreicus
TCTTATTTCTTTCCAGGATAGCATTTGGATGTGATGAAGTGTTGGGTTTGGGTGTATAAGGGAAGGGTTGTACAGAGAATTTGTTGGCCAATACAGGGCACCTTCCACGCTGCCATCTGGTTGTTAAGAGAGACAATTAATGAGAAAAGTTCATGTAATGTTACTAATAATCCAAAATCTAAAAGGTACAAATATGGACATTAGTCCATTCTCAAAAGTTTGAAATATTTTCAAGAGGTCGAAATAAAATCTTCATTACAATGGCCAATTGAGCGCAATACAAATTACTACTAGTTAGTTGTTTTCACACGGGTTTTCTTATAACTTTTTAAGCATTAGTACTTTATTCAGGCATAAAAATAGATAATTAATGTACCAGAAACTGGACGGACACTTGTGCCTACCCAGTGGAGGACCCGGATACGGCCACCCATGTGAGTCTAGAGTATCTACGCAATCTTAGCAGGAAAGCACGGACTATACACTGAACAATTACAATTACAATTACAATAAGTATGAAACTGTAGTCTAGTGTTTTTTTTTATTAATGAAATAAAAAAATAATTTTTTTGAGTTCAACTCTTTAATCTCTGCAACGGAAAAATTGACTCTGTAATTCATTGTAATTCACCTGTTATCTTTGGACAAAGAAAAAACAGTTTGTTGAATTTATCAATTGAAAACTATTTTGATTACAATTCTTGATTTTAAAATGCAAAACTGGAAGGAACGTTATAGGGGAAAAAAACGATAGAAAATAGTGTCATCTATGTGAATGCTTCAATCTCAAGTGTCACTTCATAACTATGAAACAATAATGTAAGATTGCATGCAATCCAAAAAATAGATGCAGAAATGGTAACATAATCAAACATATAGCGAAAATGACATAAATCACTCGCTTATTACGTCTTTTCGTCGAAAGAAGTCTAATTTTTGCAAAAAATAAAAAATTTACAGACTTTTTTAGACATTCCCAGACATTTAAAAATTTTTATCGCAGACATTTGAAAAAAATATCTGGCATCCCGAATCCATAATTACCTTATGAATTCATGGTTTTAAAAATACGTATAGTCTCATAAGGCAAAACATATGAATTTTACCAGTCTAGTTGCTTGAGTGTAGTCCACTAACGAACGACCAAAAATGATTAATCGTATCGTCTCTGCATAGGTTTCGATTACGTCATCAAACGGCCACCGCAGGCTAAGGTATGCTTTGGCTCCACCATCCAACGAGACGTGGTTCCCCTGAAAGGATCCGCGGTGAGCTCCTTCATGCGACGGACCATGCCTAAATCGGCCGCAGAAAATCTCGCACCAGGATCGTACAACATTACCTACTATGACAAACCATCTCATCCGGCTCTGAAGGTGATCTGCAGCAATCGAGGGTACGGTTCACTTTCCGCTACCACAGTTCGATTCAAATTCGACGAAGTTAGCAGCAGCCCAGGGGTGGGAGAGTACGATACCACCAAATCCAAACCCGTGAATGTTTCGAAGCAACCATTCGGAGTGAATGTTCCTCGATGGAAGGAGAAACCTATCGCTGCGGTTCCAGGGTAACCTTAGGTTAGCTGCAAGGTTTGATTTGATATGACAAATATTTGTTCCTTCCAGACCCGGAACCTATTTGACCAAGCAACACAAGGACATTAGGATGCAAAGTCCTTTGGAGGAAAAATAAAAATCATTCCCGCGACGATGACAATCTGCAAGACGGACAATTTCGATCGATGCTATCGCTGCGAACAGAGGCAGAAGTGGACTACTGGAAGAGCTTCAAGACCGATCGAAATCTCTGGAAACGATGCATGGATAAGGAAATCGATGATGCCAAGTACAGATCGAAGACGAAATCTGTTATGATGAAGCGGTTGGAAACGTTGCGGGAATTTAAGGTAATCTAGTGATTTGAATATTGCCCTTTCTTATAGAAAACTCAAAGGAACTAAATCCTATTTGCAGCGTATTCGGCACTGTTCGTATTACCACAAGCACGACAAAACGACGGCGGCAATCCAGTTCGTAAGCAATCGAGATCTGAAACATAAGTTTAGAACCGAAAACTATCTGTCAATGTTCGAATAAAAGCTCTTTATTATGTTAAGCTTCTCCAATAAACCGATCGGGAATGCACGTCGAAAAATATCAGTGGGATTGTGTTCAGGACGACATGAATTTCTTTACCATCTATCCGATTTCAAATCTCTTCTAGCTTCGAATTAGTTAGAAGCGTTTAGCAAATGTAGCCTTTATTTCCTAGATAATATCCAGCGAATACTTTTGATTACTCTATCTCAACGGATGAACTGTGTATAATGTAGTGTGTATCCCTACGTATATTATATCAGTGCTGCACCGTGGAAATGCTGCGTACGTATGATAAAATGTAATGCATTGGCTTGAACAAGCTGCGGCAAAATGTCGTAAAAGCATTATTGTGATATTTCGTTGTTCTTAAGACCTAAATGTGTCGACAGACAAAGAGCTCGACAGATGAAAACTTACTTATCATTTACCTTCATTGGCTCGCCTTCCGGTGCCTCTCGCTTGCTCCGATGCTCGGTGGATTCTTGACCGGAATAGGATTCCGTACTAACTTCTGCCGGTACTATGTCATCAGCGTCGGAAATAGTTGTCCTCTGCAGTGCTGATGAAATCAGCTTCACCTTATCCGAGGTGGATCCACCCCCCTCGACAGACTCTTCGCTCATATCTGCATCTGCACTGGTACCGCCGGATGATTCGCTGTCCGGCAAATTGGCATACGGATTGCTCATCGGAGTGGATTCCGAAGTGGACATTACCGGGTTGATCAGATTCTTGAGAATCTGCGGATTGATCAGCGTATCCAGCTTGTGCTCTTTCAATAATTTCTCCAATAACGAGTTCTCTTCCGCTTCACTGTCCTGCGTTGAATGCTGAGTGGAACGATCTGAACATCCGGTCAAACTACGATCGGCAACACGGTGTTCTGAGGACATCGTGTACGAACAGGTATTCGTGGTACGTGTCTGCTGTCCCGTTCCGGCCCCGTTGGGAAATTGACTATTCCGTTTTTTGCCGGAATTGTCCTCCAGTGGATCAACCCACTCTTCCTCTTCCTCTTCGTCCGCTTCGGTATTAAGGTCCCGTTCAAATTCATCGTCCGGGTCAACGTTTTCGTCACCTGTAACGTCGAAGAGCCGTGCCTTTAAACGTTGCGTGATTTCCTCGAGCTCGGTGAATTTGCGTTTCAATGCCCGGCTCAGGGAAGCGTTTCCAGCATCCATCCCACCGCAGTCGACATCAATCGACAGCGGGATTTGAAAGTTGACATCATCTTCTAGACTTTTGTAAACGGTTACGTTTTCGAGAGGTTCGATATTGACCTGGAAGAAGGATGGATGATGTCTTTTGTAATATTTTGTTACCGATTCAACCCTACCTTTATTTGACCATTACACCGCCCAGAAAAGTCCATGATGTTGTACCAGCCGAGAATACTGGACATTCCGTTTAGAAAAACGCTCAAATCTACCGCGGTGAAACCGACGACGGCATCCTCCATTGGTGCCGGAACCATTTGTCCCTGATTTGTGTTATTAACCATCGCTTTGCGCCATACCTTCAGTATGAAACGCTTTTCGTCCTGTGTGGTTGAAAGTAAATGAAAATCTTACAATTTATTTGCAAACAATGTTTCATAAGTAACTCACATTCGTCATCAGATCTACCGGCAGCTGAACATCGAACTTCTTCTTCCAGTTTGGATTAGAGCAGCCTTCCACGATAGCCGTAGTGTAGACAATACCCTCGTGCGATTTAACCGTATCGGCCATCCCCGGTTGAAGATTGTAACCCTCGAACGTGACGTAGGCGCTCGGTTCCAGTTCTACGCGTTGATTCGAACCTTGCGTACGGTTCTTGTTCCGTTTGAACTTTTTACCTACGTTTACCTTCGGCAAATTAACAGCCTGTTCTATTTCGATGGACACTTTGAACAGTTTCTCATCTGGCCTTGGTTGATGCAGCTTCTGTGTCGGTAGAGTTTCCTCCGAAGGAGCTGTGGCGGATGGTGCAGTTAGTAGACCGGTAACATTATCCGAAGGCCTCTGAGCTAGAGCTCGTTGGAGGTTTTCCAGCAGATCGGATGTTTTGCGCATTTGAGGATAATTGGCTTGCGAGTGTGGTGACGATAGAATTGATGAAGGTGGGGGTTGTGGTGGAGGCGTGACTTGACGTGTGTCGGCAAAATTCTGATCATAGCAAGGGGCGGTGCTACGTTCAGACGAAATTGGCAATCGTTGGGCAAGATTCTCGATGAAAGCCGACAGCATGTTGGCCACCTCGGATTGTTGTTTACCGGTGTTGGAAGAGCTTATCGGCCTGTACGAATCGACGTCACGCTGGTGGGAAATGGCCGTCGAAGGGGTGACCATCGATTGGGATGGAGGTCCGTCTAGTCGCTTGTTTGATTCCGCAGGGGCCTGTGAGTTGTTGCTGTGGAAGAAGATGAACTAGTTACAACAAATAATAGCCAATATAAATATAATCATACTTTTCACGCTTAGCTTCCGGAACCACAGTTCGATTAGTTGCCATCGGAGCATCCCCAGAAGTATGTGTCAAACCACGAGATAGTTTTAAATATTCGATTTGGTTTTCGGTTCCAATGGCAAGTACAGCCTGTACCTGTCCACAGGGATCGGAAGCCAGAGGAGATCCGATGCCACTCCATCCATCGATACTAATAACGGGTAATTTGGCACGGGACAAATGATCTGCCAGCTGTGCATCCCGGAAAGCGATGTAGAATTGGTGCAACGGCAATCTGGTAATGCCGACCAACTTCTCTGCAGAGTTCGGAGTCTTTTGCCATAGTTCCACCAACATATGCTGGTTTTTTGTACGTTCCAGAAAGCGAGCGTTTGGCAGTACTGGAAAATTGATCAGATAGTTGAAAGATTTGCAATCCAGCGATAGTTCCGTCGTTAGGATCGGACTATCTTCATCGGACCAGAAGCCGTGGGCTATTAAAAAATATCCTCCTGCAGACAGGGTGGGAACATCCTTCAGCTTTCCGAGATGCAATACTCCATGCAGGAGATTTTTCGGTTTTTCCGAAGTATCTTGCTGTGTATCCATAGCTTTCGGTCCAGTATCCCGTGAGGATCCTTGCTGCTGAGAAGGGTTTTCTCGAGTACCGGTTGAAGGGCGCGAATCTTGAGTTGGAGACAGATCTTTTGGGGCATTCGAAGTAGTACCTTGCTGATCTTGGCTACAAGTTACCGGTCGACAATGGAAGTACGGATGTGCCGCAGGCATTGTTGGACATCTTTGCAGAGGTTTGAAAGACCAACAAGGCACTTGCAAGTCATTTTCACTGGAAGAATTGCTTATTGAAACGTTTTCTTTACCTACGTGGAGGGCGTCGATGAGCTCTTCTCCAAAGTGCAGACCACGGGCTCCCAGTTCTACTCGAACTGTCAGCATGCCCAGTAAGATGTCATCGGAAGCCAAGCGAACCGGGCAACGCTTATAACAGGTGAACCTGTTGCTCACCAACTCTTCCAGCTTTATCAGGGAAGAGCCCAAAAATATAAGCCTTCCGGTTGCCGATCTCTGATGGAAAACTGGTCCCAGAGTCAAGTAAACCAGGAATTCAAACCGGAAATCATTTGCCTTCTTGGGAATAGTAATTTTTGTAATAGCTTTTCCATTGAAAACGGCCTCTCCACATGCGGAAACGGAAGCGGATGCAAACTTTATTTTTGGTCCAGCACTTGATTGCGAAGGAAGCTTGACTTTAATCAAGAATCCCACATCCGTCAGTGAAATGAGTTTGGTTTTGTGAATAATCTCCTTTAAACCTGCCTTGGAGATTTTCAGGCTTTCAACCAGCATTCGAGCCGAATCAACGGCGTTCAGGTATTCAGTCTTCTTTGGAGCTGGCGCTGTGTCAAATTTACGAAGAGCTTCCATCATACTTTCAGCCGGCGAAATGGAACATATTTCGCTGAGTGCTTCATCCTCTGAAACGGAAAGCACATTTCCCGACAGATAGTTGAGCACATTTGCGCGTGATGGGTTGTCCAATGAACGGAAGTTTTTGGCCTATAAAACAAAAAGCTTAACATCTACTCTATCAATAATATATCTCAAACTAACCTGCTTCCCTTCGTGCAGCGATAGGGCAATACCATTCACTGCTAATTCTGAATCCTTTTCTGG
Source organism: Aedes koreicus (assembly GCA_024533555.2). Lineage (NCBI taxonomy): Eukaryota > Metazoa > Arthropoda > Insecta > Diptera > Culicidae > Aedes > Aedes koreicus. Next base: position 6,222 of record JAHHFK020003399.1, read on the forward strand.
TAGCACCACCGGTAGTGTCTTTTTTACCTTCTGCACCATACCTGCCTTACCGTTTTCCTTATCCTCAAAGGGTATCTGATCAAACTTCAACACAAAATCTAAGCTTATCTCCCCCAAACCGAATCCTGTCCCACTAGTAATATCGGCTCTACCAACACCTTCCACCTCTTTTCCCACACGAAAATTCGCCAACTTTCCCGGAATGGGAACAGTCGCCGTTCCAATCAAACTTCCCGTCCTACTCGACACCAACCGAACTTGAATCGGTTCAGCCGCCTTCAGGTATTTCCGAAACAGTTCTTCACTGGTTAACAATTCGTATCTGAGTAATCTTTCCGATTCACCGACCTTCTTCCCCTGTTCCCAATGCAGCAAACCCCTCCTCTGCTGCTGTTGCTGTCCCCACCACAACAGTCGAATCTCAACCAATGGATAACTTTTACCACTGGTCCACCGAATACCGGAAAGACGAACCTCTAGCGTTCCCCCGCCGTCGACCGTTCACGTTCGGCGGAAGGCTGGAGTAATTCCTGGAGTGCCAACCCGCAGCTGAACCGATGGCTTCTTCTGGGAGGTTTTGTTGCAGCAGTTCACCACTACCTCCTAAACCGACGGCGCTGAACATAGCTTTTCCCGCCACACGGGGATGGCATGATTTTACGTGCACTAACTAGCGGGAAATATAGGATTGGGGCAATTTTGTTACTACTTCGTTCGAAAATGGGCCAAGGTAATCCACTTTTTCTTCTGCGCGGAACACAAAGCTTCGGGCTTTATTTTTCTTAAGAAGTTGAGAATGGGTTCTTGGGCGAAGGGATTTTTTTTTTTACTTAAATGTTTATTTATAAGGCTCAAGTGCCGAAAGCATAACGGAGCCGAGTTCTTTTTCATTTTTACAACGAGAATAACTTACTTACTAGGTTAGTTTTGGAAAGCCGAAAAACTCGCGGCTTGGTCGAGGTTAGGGATTACAATGATTCGGGTAGGAATGGGGAAGTAGGAATCTTAACGTTGGCTTTCAACAGCAGATTGGCGATGCTGTATTGTTGCTGTAGGTCTGGCGTAGATGTTGCATTGCGTTAAGCTGTAACGATACAATAGAAGCGGTATTACGGGGGAGGGGACGAGGTGGACATGTTAGCGACAGCTAAGAGAGGATCAAACGAATACATCTATTTGTTTCAAGAACTTGTAAATTAGCCCCATATAGTCCAAGTCCAGCTTACCCAGCACGTCTCTGATATCTTCCTTCTCTGGTTTCCCTCGGGCCCGTAGGGATGCGCAAAGATCAGATCTGGCAATTTCGTAATCGAGGCAATGCCAGACAACGTGGTTGATGTCCTGATAACCTGCACCACAGCCGCATTGATTGGTGTCTGAGAGACCTATTCGATAGAAATGAGAGCCTAACGAGTAGTGATTGGACATTAGACGACACATTACCTTGATAAAATCCCGGCTAATATCCAACCCTCTGAACCACGATTTTTTCGATACCTGTGGGAGAATGGAATGTAACCATCTGCCCAAATCCCCTGCATCCCATTTTTGTTGCCAGCTGATCAAGGCCTGTTGACGGAAAATAGCAAAAAATTCGTTGAAGGCAATTTGTCGATCATAAATATCGCCTGCCATAGCGCCCACCTTGGCAAGTGAGTCCGCTTTCTCATTACCCGGAATGGAGCAATGAGAAGGGACCCAAACCAAGGTGATGGTGTAAGAATTGTTTGATAGGGCACTCAAAAGAGATCGTATTTCGCTAACGAAATACGGTGAGTGCCTTGCCGGCCTCATTGAACGAATAGCCTGAAGTGAGCTGAGACTATCCGTAAAAATGAAAATTGATCAGAGGGAAGAGAGGCAATTCGCTCTAATGCATAGTGTATAGCCGCCAATTCTGCGACGTATACGGAGCAAGGATTTTGAAGTTTGAAGGAGGCGCTATGAATTTCGTTAAAAACACCAAATCCAGTGGAATCATTTGTTTTTGACCCGTCGGTGTAAAACTTGCTGTCACTTCTGATATGGCCAAACTTGCTTGCAAAAATTGATGGAATGTACTCCGAACGGAGTGGATCTGGTATTCCACGAGCTTCTTGCTTCATGGTTAGATCAAAAACTACAGTAGAACTAGAGAAGTCTTGGGAGTAATCACGATTAGGAACGTTCGAAGAAGGGCTCACCTCCAGAGTCATGTACCAATGGTACAGTGTCATGAATTTAGTTTGAGGATTTCGTTCGATTAGCTTTTCAAAATTTTCAATTACCAATGGGTTTAGCACCTCACAGCGGATGAGGAACCGGAACGATAGCTCCACAAAACGATCTGATAAAGGAAGAACTCCTGCTAATACCTCCAAACTCATAGTATGAGTTGAGTTCATGCAGCCTAACGCGATACGAAGACAACGGTACTGGATTCGCTTCAGCTTCAGAATATGAGTATTCGCGGCGGATTGAAAACAGAAGCTACCGTACTCGAGAACCGACAGAATCGTTGTACGATACAGCTTTATCAGATCTTCCGGGTGGGCTCCCCACCATGTTCCGGTGATAGTACGCATGAAGTTTATTCGCTGCTGGCATTTCTGATGCAGATACTTAATGTGCTTTCCCCAGGTGCATTTAGAATCGAACCAGACCCCTAGGTATTTATAAGACAAACTTTGAGTTATTATTTTACCCATGAGTTGAAGCGTGATCTGTGCTGGATCACGCTTCCTAGAAAAAACAACTAACTCTGTTTTCTCCGGGGAGAATTCGATACCCAGCTTTACAGCCCAGGTAGACAAATTGTCTAGGGTATCCTGCAACGGTCCCTGCAGGTTGTTCGCCCCTGGTCCTACAAATGAAACAACGGCGTCATCCGCAAGCTGTCTTAGCGTGCAATTTTCCATGAGGCAGCTATCGATGTCTCTAACATAAAAATTATAAAAAAGGGGGCTTAAACAAGAGCCCTGGGGGAGACCCTTGTAGCTAATTCGTGAAGTTGTCGAAGACCCATGAGAAAAGCTCATATGTTTCTCAGACAACAAATTGTACAAATAGTTGTTTAATAATGGTGAAAGGCCACACTCGTGGAATTTGTCTGAAAGGACGTCTACACAAACTGAATCAAAAGCCCCCTTAATGTCCATGAAAACTGAACCCATTTGCTCATTTTGAGCATAGGCCAGCTGTATTTCTGTTGAGAGCAGCGCAAGACAATCGTTCGTTCCTTTGCCTCTGCGGAAACCAAATTGTGTATGAGATAGAAAGCCATTAGATTCAATCCATTTGTCGAGCCGATGGAGAATCATCTTCTCTAGCAGCTTCCGTATACACGACAACATCGCAATTGGACGATAAGAGTTGTAATCCGACGCGGCTTTCCCGGGTTTTTGTATAGCTATAACTCTAACCTGCCTCCATTCATCCGGAACAATATTGCTTTCCAGGAACTGATTAAATAAGTTCAGCAAGCGCCTCTTTACGACGTCTGGGAGGTTTTTCAACAAGTTAAACTTGATTTTATCCATTCCTGGTGCAGAATTGTTGCATGAAAGAAGAGCAAGTGAGAATTCGAGCATCGAAAAGGGCGCATCCATTTCGTTACGATTGGTTTGAGTATCGCGAGCAATTCGTTGCACCGGAACCGAATCTGGGCACACTTTCTTGGCGAACGCGTAGACCCACCGGGAAGAGCTTTCCTTGTCTTCATTCACCGACGACGCATTTCGCATTCTTCTCCCGACGGTCCAAAGAGTTCTCATCGACGTTTCACGCGATAGCCCTTCGACGAAGTGACGCCAATATCCGCGTTTCTTGGCCTTGGCGAGGCTCTTAAACTTACGCTCAAGAGCAATGTACCGCTCGTAGTTATCTCGCGAACCGCGCTTCCGATATGCTTTAAACGCGACTGATTTTTCACGGTAGACCTCAGTACATTCGTCATCCCACCACGGAGTGGGCGAACGTCGGCGAATTGTTGATCCTGGTACCGGTCTGCGCTGTGCGTCAATCGCACATTTGAGGATTAACCCGGATAAAAACCGATACTCTTCCAACGGAGGAAGGACTTCGACCGATTGCTCGCCATCGATGATCGCTTCAGCGTATTTACCCCAGTCGATGCACTTCGTGAGGTCGTACGCAATGTCGATCGAGCGAGATTGACACGAACCATTGGTGATAGAAATTTTGATAGGCAGGTGATCACTACCATGGGGATCTTGAATCACTTTCCACGTGCAATCCAATGATAATGAATTCGAACAGATTGAGAGGTCTAATTTGCTTCCAGGGTTTGGAGGTGGAGCCACGCGTGTTACTTCCCCAGTATTCAAAATAGTCAAGTTGAAGTAGTCCATGAGGTCTAGTATCAATGCAGAACGGTTGTCGTCGTACGGTGACCCCCAGGCTGTACCGTGAGAATTAAAATCTCCTAAGATCAACCGTGGCTCTGGCATTGCAAGGCAAATAGTTGAAAGGTCCCTGCGGGATATTGCCGTATTCGGCGGCAGGTATATGCTGGCTATACTAAAACTTTTGCCTCGAATAGTCACTTGGCATGCAACTACTTCAGGGCCTGTCATCGAGGGGAGATCAATTCTATAAAAGGAGTGGAGCTTATTAATCCCCAACAGCACCCCTCCATATGAGTCCCCTCGATCCTGCCGAATAATGTTAAAATCGTGGAAAGAGAAATCTTTATCAGAAGAGAGCCATGTTTCACAGAGAGCAAATACGTCACAGTGAGATTTGTGAACTAAAAACTTAAAAGCGTCCAAATTTTTTAGAATACTTCTACTATTCCATTGTAGTGCTTCGATTATATCCCCGACCTCATTGGATAAATTATCCATCGAAAGATATGATCGAGTCAAGAAGAGGCCATTTTGAAGACAGTTTCTTTAGGAGAGGTTTTACAAATGTAAGGATCATGTTGATGAGGTTTCTCGTTGTTAGTGAGACCTCGAAAATGGTGAAGATGAATTCCACAATCCCAGAAAGAGACATTTTTTCGGATTCTTCGACTTGACACGGTCGAGATTCCAGATGTCTTGGTAGTTGGCGTTCTGGGCAAAAAACTGGAACAACTGGGGTTTTAGATGTTCCCGGAAGTGGTGGAAAGTCACCAGCCAGTGGTTTAAAACCTGGAGGAGAAACTTTTTTTGTATTACCACCACTTCTTGGATTGTTCAGAGGAGGGTGGGGAGCCTGTTCTACAGTCAGCGCGTTTTGAGATGCTTGCTGACGGTGCCGTTGACGTCTTGCTGTAGCGCGCTTTCTCTTCGCTCCCGTCTGAACAACAGAGTACTCCTCAGCATCCTCAAGGTCTGAGCCATGATCATCAATGGGCAGGGAAGAAAAGATATTGTTGTCAGGTTGGGCTGGTGGAACAGCGGCCGGTGCGATCTTTTTAAGTATTTCTGCATAAGAGCGCTTTGACCGCTGCTGCAATGCACGAATTTCATGTTTCTCCCGCTCTATATACTTCGGGCATGCAGAGAGATCATGTGGAGCTTCCCCACAGCATATACACTTGGGGTCCGTACTGCAGGGACCCTCCACATGTTGCTCACCACATTTGCCGCACCGTGCTTTGTTACAGCAGTAAGGTGCAGTATGACCAAACTGCTGGCACTTATCACAGTGCATGACCGTCGGTATATAGAGGCGAACAGGTAACCAAAGCTTCCCCAACACGAGGAAATTCGGGAGGGCAGCTCCAGAGAAGATCACACGATACGAGTTTGAAAGCCTTTTTTTGCCGTCGGAGGACACATGGTTCATTTGCCTGACATCAAGAACCTGAACTGGTGGAACGGCACGATTTTTAAACCCACCAGTTCCACGAGCCTTGATGTCAGCGCACGTCAAAAACGGTTCGGTGATCACTCCGGCTATTTCAACAACGTGCGAGGGAAGGTACACATGGTATTCTAAGGAAAAGAGCTCTGAGGCAACAATCTTGTTAGCTTCTTCGCGATCACTTAGAGTGATGCGAAGCTTACTGCGGCTGGGAGAGGTTATTTCCTGAATGCTCCGAAACGACTTTGCCAGATCTTTTTCAATTTGAAGTTTATTCAACGGTTTACTCTTGGGCCGAAAAAAAACCAGAAAAGGACCTTTAGATCCGGTTGGATAAGCTTTCCGGCGGGGGAGCTCGGAGGAGGATGTACCAGAAGTTGCTTCAGTTAAATTTGGCTTCGACGCATTTTCTGTCTCCATTAAAGAAATATCAGGAAAAGGTTGTAGAATAGGAGGAATATCATCATCCGAACTATCAAACTCCTCCGAGCCCCGGCTCGGATTATTTGCATCCATCGTGGGGACTTAGAACGCCCACGAGGAGAATAAAACAATTGTGTTCAATTCAATATGAGAAAAATAAAATAAAAAACAAAATATAATATAAAAATATAGGACACAATAAAGATTTTCGTAACTGAAAGGTGGGTTAATTATTTATTTTATTGCCGCGATTAAATTCACCTAAAACATGCTCAAAAAAAATCCACATACACAGCTCCTATCACAGAAAAAAAAAATTAATAAAGAAAAATGAGATTATATCCACTTCTAGGTGGGTTAATTAATAATTTGAAAAAAGAAAAAAAAACAAAAATAAGGGAAAATAACAAACCAAAAAAATAATAATAATAAAAAAAATACTTATATAATACTAAGAAAGGTTTCCTGTTATCCGGGAGGATTAATCAACAATATTCTTCGTCGAAGAAATTTCAAACCAAAGAAAAAAAAAAAAATATTTTTATAAAAAACAGCAATAAATTTTACCGGGAAAGTACTTCTGCCTGCAAGGGGGATTATCCTCTATCTTCAGTCAGTAGTGGAGCAAAGTGGAAATCAAAAGAAATGTTTACCTATTGTTACACAATTTGGTATGATGCGGCTGCTACTCGTGTCGGTCTGTAGATAGGCTATTGAAAAGCCTCCGGGTGCGTGTGGAACAAAGCCTTGACCGACGCGATGGAATGGTGCGGTGATGATGATGATGATGATGATGATGATGATAGCCGTTGTGGGGGAGAACGAAATTCTTCACACTTTCGGTGTCGATGACGGGTCGTTGGATGGTCCTTTACAAGGCTCGCTTGTAAAGGCCACTTCCTTCGTTCCGAACGTCGCACTGTGGCACTATCAAACCAGCTGTTACACCAGCTTTAGTGCAGAAAAAAAACCACGATCGTGGAAAAAAAACCAAAAAAGTAATTCGATTGCGGAGCTAACCAAAAAATGAACTTGCACACTCGAACGTTCGACAAGGAATGATTGATTTTTGGGAGCCTTTTGGGTCGTGTAATAACTGTGCAAAATTTCAGCTCGATCAGTGAAACTATATTTTAGCGCTCGCGGTTTTAATTTTCCATAGAAATTTATATGGGGAAACTTACTTTTACAAAGAAAAATCTGTCGAGGTGCCCCTTTGTCCTTTAAAAATAAGGCAATCCAATCAGTCTCTGGGAAATTTTTCAAGGAAACTTTTCTTCGAAGACCGCAAAGCGATCCGACGCTTGTGAAAAAAGTTATTCAGCCATAACTGAATACTATCCAAACGATCGGCTCATTAGACTGTTATTTCTCGCAGCACTGCTACCTGCAGCATGTCCTGCAGCCTGCTGCTGTTTGCGCGAAGCAACCACGTGGTGTGGAGCGTTCAGTCAGCATGGAGAAAAGCCAATAACATGCGCATATAATCTTCGATTTGGATGATGCACACGCTTAAGGTATAGTAGACCAATGCGTTTTTTTTATATGATTTTGCACAATTTTCTTCAATCGATAATTGATTATCCTCGACTGTTGTCGCTTCTCAACATAAATATTCCCTATCGTCAACTTCGCTCGAATTCGTTCCTTTTTCTACATGGTGCTAGAACAAATTACGGGCATAACGAGTCATTTTCAAGTATGTGTCAATCCTTTAACCGCTGTTCCAACGAATTTGACTTCGAATGTTTGCTTAATCATAATGATGATCACTTAAGAGTTTCTTAGCAGTTTTAGTATAGTTCAATATATGAAATTGTTTGTTGGGTAGAGCGAGTACAGCTTGCAACGCCTGAAATAAGAAAATCAGAAAAAAATCGTACGTAGACAACATGTAATAACAAATCTATCGGATGAGACGAACTTGCATCCATGAATAGACACATACCCTACCATTTGAAAGTTATGTAATTTTCTGTTGATGCGAAAACAAGAGGAGGTTTTTTGCGCCCATTTCAGAAAGAGCTAGAAGCAGCTCTACTCAAATGGACTTTTCCCTGCTCCAAATAAAGATAAAGAAGAAGAAAACATCGAGAGTAGAGTAAGACCGCCTGAAAAAGAAATGTAGACTGAACCTGAATCTCTGCAGAATAAGATATGCTCGGAAAATAATGAAGAAATCTCTCTGTCAGGTAACTTACTCTGAACATTATTATTCAAAAATTGTTTGGTAATACAAATCTGACATAGATAAAAAATGTATTTCAACCGATGAGGCGCTACTAGACTTCAATATTTCATCGGCTTGATTTTTCGGTGGTATTCCACAACTTGCAAAAGATATCCGTGTTGCTCGGGATCCTTGGTGATCGAGTTGTTGAGGTCGGAAACAAGCTTCACGGCCCTTTCCGCAACATCATTCACAACAGTAAAAGCCTTAACTCGCTGCTGTGCTGTTGAAGAGATAAAATCCACAGTCTTTTTCAATACACTTTTTTATTCAAAATCGTACTAATTTTCATGTTACTCGTTTCGGTTGGTAATAGTAAATGAATTTTCATGAACATGACAGATGCATGAAAAATTAATATGATTTTATGATTGATTTTAGTTGCATACCTCTTAAATATTCATCATTAGATTCCCAGTTGTCTGGAGTTTCACCAAAAAAATCGGAAGAGATGTTCATCACAACAAAGAACTCTTTTGTTGCCTCGGTAACAAATTCCGAAAGGGTCGAATGGTCGTCGCTGATCTTAGCAGCTCTGACTGGAACTTTATCATCGCTGAGTTTGCGTCGTTTTCCTAATGCTTCTCTCATTTCTCTCGGCTTATTCAAAGCGGCAATCATCTTTACTTTCTCGTCACTTCCAACTTCTGGATCGAAAAAAGCAAGGGCCACGTTCCATTCTGATAAGTACCAGAGATGATTCTGGAAAGCTTTCATCGCAATTGCAGCGTAATGTTCGTCGTGAAAGTTGTGAAGATCTACCCAAAACTCCAGATCCACTCGAGGGGCAGAAACTGCACTGCTCAAACGATACCAATATCGAATGAAGCAGTGCGACAGGAAAAGAGCCAAAACTGTGCAATGTTTCCAGAGAGATTGGTCCTCGAAAATTTCGCTACACATCCACATTTTCAAGATATAAATTTCACGACCCATCCACCTCGCACGGCTGAGGCTACGTGCCTTTCGGAATCTTATTCCTTTTGGAGGAATTTTACCCAAAAACATTATTACCAATTCCAGGAGCTCTTCGTAATCGGATCGTTGTTGTTTAAAGCACAGCTGGTCGTTACAAAATGCGACAATTCCATCTCTCCAAGGGTCTGTTAATGTTTTAAGCTCTGGATAATCCATGACAGTTCGGATTTTTCGGATATTCCGATTTTCATTGAATTCTTTTTAAATTCGATGAACAAATCCAGATTGCTGGATTTCGACTTATTGCCGTATATCTCGAAAACGTGTTTAAACACAATTTCTGCGATGTGATGGCGACATGCTAATGATTGCAAATTTCGCTTCAGTTGAACCGGAAGACGGGATATGATGCCCGTTTTTACGCCAGAGTTGACACTAGTTGTATCGAAACTCATGCCGACTATTCGTTCCTGCAGACCCCACTCGTTGATGGTCGCCATTATCGCAGCTGTTTCTGCATCTGCCGTTCCACTCGATAGGTAGGGTACCGAGAGCAGTTTAGATACCCCTGCTCCAGTAACAACAATGGCAAGCCGATCAACCCGTTTTCCGTTGATGTCAGGCAGAATCTTTCCGTCCCAGTGTACTACCAAAGGAACATCAGAAGAATCAGAATCGAATCTGCAAGATAGGCAGCTGAAAAATTTTCACCAAAAATGAAAAAGAAAAATGAAGTGTTGGAGTTTAGAATTTTAAATTTAAGAAATTTTAGAATTTTGAAACTGAAGTGTTTTGGAACTTCACAAATTGAGAAAGCTTAGAATTTTAGCCATTTAAAATTAATTAATGTATAAATGCTTTTTCCAAACAACAACAAAATAATAAAAATATTTACTGCTTTTGCCAATGCTTCACGATGTTTCATGCGAGAACGGCGAATGGTTTGATAATTAATGGCGTAATCACATGTTTCGGACGACTTCGTGTGTTTGTCTTCAATTATGGCTTCGAGTATCATACTCGCATTTCTGTTAGAAATTCCAGTTCTTTCAAATGCTGCTGCAACGTTCGTTGTGATGCAACGTTGTGATGTTCACTTTTTTAAAAGGGGTACCTTTGAATACAGCCAAGAGAGGATTAAATGTTTGTTTTCATTAAATATATTCAACCTAGTAATAAATTACTTACTCATCTCTTTTCCTCGATTAGCATTCATTTTTTTATCGTTCAATCTGGTGTTTTTCTCATTAATTTCACAAACTTCCATGATCTCCATCCCATTTTCTCCGCATGGTATAACACAAGGTAGCGGATCGGAGAGACTGTTTTCAAACAGTTTCCGCTTTGCTTCGGCAGCCGAAGAGGTTTTGCTTTTACAACGTTGTGTATCTGTAACAAATTAATTCATTTAATTAAATGCAATGCACTATGGTCCTGGAATCCAATTTGGAACCGTAGGAAAACAACTTTGTCGAAGAGGTCAAGTCTTTGACATGACACTAGAATTTGGTGCTTTTATGTGGATGGGCTTTGAACTATTTGTTTATGACAAAAGATGGCCCGTATTATGACAAGACACCTTGTTGCGCAAATGCTTCGTTTTAGTATAATTATTTTTTTTCTCGTTAAGTTGATTTTGTCATATGGGCCATAGTGCAATGTTCTGAAAATTACCTCGCCATTTTTCGTACAACTTTTGCAGACATATTTGCACCTTATCGACGCGTATAGTCGTGTATCCAATAATTTCTAACTTTACAACCAGTTTAGCAACTTCTTTGATGCACTCTGGGATGGCATGATGCTTCAAGTAGTTATAATGAAACATCACTTGAAGTGCTTCCCTCTTTGTTGGCATTCTATTTGCTTGGAACACGTTCAAAACTGGGCCAACCAACGGAATCGACACTTTTGACCGCAAACATTTTTCTGCTGTTAATTGTTTCATTTTCTTCAAATCTAACTTGCCACGGAAGCTTTATGTATTTTTTTTCAAACGGTGTCAACTGTCAAACTGTGTCAATTATGCGCAGCGCATGTTATTGGCTTTTCTCCATGCTGACTGAACGCTCCACACCACGTGGTTGCTTCGCGCAAACAGCAGCAGGCTGCAGGACATGCTGCAGGTAGCAGTGCTGCGAGAAATAACAGTCTAATGAGCCGATCGTTTGGATAGTATTCAGTTATGGCTGAATAACTTTTTCCACAAGCGTCGGATCGCTTTGCGGTCTTCAAAGAAAAGTTTCCTTGAAAAATTTCCCAGAGAGTGGTTGGATTGCCTTATTTTTAGAGGACGACGGGTCAGCTCGCCAGATAGTTCTTTGAAAAGGTAAGTTTTCCATATAAAATATATGGAAAATTAAAAGCGAGGAAAAAGTTTAGAGGGTTAAAAAAGGGGGTTTTTAGGGTGTAACGGTGCGGGGGGGGGATTAGAGGGGGTTGGGTTGCCACATTATTTTTCGTTCCCATCTTGAATTTTTGCCAAAAAAATCTTTTTTATCTGTGTTTGACTGCGAAAAATCTTGGTAAAAATCTTAACTTCAAATTTTGTGTTGCAAGAGGAAAACAGATCAGTATACGAAAGATTCATGTTCTCGGAGGAAATCGATCATTGCACTTAAGCCCTTCTGACAGACCAGTTTTGACATGATAATGAATCATGAAGTGTTTGTTTTGATTACATGAAGTTCCTTGATAGGTGAACAAAATCAGAACGGAATTAACAATCAATTATTGTTATAATCCGTGCACATTAATTTGTTGAATTTAGAATTTAGTTCTGATGATAATATTAGCTGATCAACTCTTCTTTTCCTCCTTTGGCCTCCATGATGGCCGTACTCAGGCGCCTCCGGATTTTGGACTTGTTCAGATTGTATTCCGAGAAAACTCGCTTCACTCCTGCAAAAGAATGCGGAATTAGTAAAAAGTTCGCAATGAACTTTCTTAGCAAGTGAAAAGCCAGCTTCCCATATGGCGGTTTTCTTCAACAAGTTTCGAAGTCTTCTGATTCTTCCACCTCGTTGTCCTTGCAGATGGTTATCGTCCTCAGCTTACGAAAATCATTGTCAATGGCCTGTTCCTCACCGCTTTCAAAGAAGTTCTGATATTATTCAATAATCGAGTTGAACTCCTTCAAAGGGCGCTGCGCCCGTTATATATTTCCAACTCTTAAAAAGATGTTTCTAGATCGGCACAAAAATTAGCAAAAATAACTATCGAGAACATTATTCTAATTTCCCAAGATTTATTTTGCATAAATGCATAAAAATACTTCTAAATTAGACAAACAAACAATTCTCCAGCGGAATACCTGAAAAAATATTGAAATAATATCTGGAGAACTATATGTAAGAGTCCTTGCAGGCATCCTAGAGAAAATTTGAAAAATAATTCCACAAAAACCCATTGCGGAATCTTTAATGTTAAGAATTAACTACATGAAATTATGGAATTCATGCAAAAACATCTTCTTAGATTTTTCCAACAAATTCAGATTTTCTCCAAGAATTATTTCAGGAAAAAATGGATGGTTTTTGTGTAGTTCTTTTAGGTGTCCTCCAGTAATTCCTTTAAATCAGAAAACTTCACAAGATCAGGGATTCCTCCAAACATTTCATCACAAGACAGTTTTGAAAAACTGCCGATGCAATGTCAGAAGAAACTCCTGAAAGAATCCCTGGAGGAATGCCTACAAACGTCAGAAGAATACCTATAGAAACGCCAGAAGGAATATCTAAAGGAATGTCTGAGAATCTTTGAGAAATTCTATGAAATTTTCTTCAAAAATTATCAAACACCAAATAATCGAAAAAATTATGGAGAAATCATTTGGGGGCACACACACAAACTGACTTTCAGACTGTCATCTGGCACTGTAATGTCAGTGTCAATTGTGTTTCATGGGCCTAAACAGCACACTGAAAGTAGTATTGATAAAAAGTTGGATCCTAAACTGTACTCATATTTTGAATTCGAGTGGAAAAGCAATTGCCTAAAATCTTAAAAATCTTGGTTTTTCTCAAAAATCTGTAATCTTCACATACAGATATCTGTATGAAAAAGATGAAAAAAATCTGCGTCAATCTAGATAAATCTGTGCATGTGGCAACCCTGGCAATGGTGGGGTGTTTGGGCGGGGAGGGTTTGGGGTTTGGGACTCTTTGTTTTTTTTGGGTGTTTGGTTTTTTTTTTTTTTGTGGTGGGTGGGTTGGGGGGGGAACATTCTTTTTCAGAGCAACGACCAATGCGCACTGCATTGTGAACATGCTTTGTTCGATCACTCATGAACATTTTTTTTAAGGTTACTGGAATACAAAAAATTGCATTTCATTTGCACCGCCACTACGTATTTTCGAAGGCACAAATCTAAAAAAAACTACAAAGATTTCACATGGGAAACTTCAATAGGATTCTTGCTGCACTGCAGCATACAAGTTTTAGTGATTTGGCATGTGAAATCTTTGTAGTTTCTTAATTTTGTGCCTTCAAAAATGTGTTGGGGCGATTTGAATCGGTCATGAAGACGACCACCTAGACAACCAGAAGTCGTATAACTGTGTTCAGAAAGTATCGTATATTCCTACATGTTTAGTCAAAATCGCATATAAGTATGCCCTTTCTCGTACTATGTTTAAGTAGAATCGTAAAGAGTGCAAATTTTCTTCTTCTATACGATGTGTCATTTATCCATCGTACTGCGTTACAAACTAAATCGGATTCACATCGTTAGACTTTTTAAATCGAATTTGTTATTACAGATAAAATCGCATACGATTTCAAATCAACACGGATAAAAAACAATGAAATTTGCACGTATATAGCCTCCACTTTTGCACGTATAAGCCATATTTTTGCGCTCTATACGATTTGTTTGCTTGTATATATGTTTGTATATCAGGAAAACAATTTTCACTATTCGTGCATTTTGGTTGCTTGGGCATTTTTGTATTCCTTGCGACCTTGATCAGGAGTTATAAGAACGAATAATTTCAAGTATTTTGGAACGAGTAAAGAACATCAAGAAGTATAGCGACAAATTATTCATTTTCAGGGTACCTCATTCGACACAGGTTTGTATCTATAGCTATCTTCCAGTAACAACTTCTGTGTACAGCAGAGGCCACACCGGCCTTAGTCTGATTGGTAAGGTAAGGCAATCTTCCAGTATTCTGCAAGGCACGTTAACTACTCTCTTTAAATCGCCAAGGCGATGCCAAATACACCAAAGATGGCACCTTTACCAGCTGCTCGGGTTGCGGCCACAGTTCGCCCATTCTCCTAATATCGTGTTCAATTTTTCCGTTCCATACAGGTTTGAGTGAAACGTAGCTGCGTCATACGGTGAATCGCGTTGTTTCTACCTTCATGACAGTAAGAGCCGTGCACTTTGAAATAGCCTATTCGTTATCTACGGAGTTTTGCAAGGTGGCCGTACGTCGCTTCGTAGCTCGCAGAGGGTCTCCTATCGAAATGTATTCCGATAACGAAACCAATTTTCTGGGTGCCAGCCGTAAACTACGAGAGGATATTGAAGCAATAGGAAAACAACTACAAGAGATGTGCACTAACGCTCGGTAGTCTGTTTATTTATTTATTTGATTTAATTATCAACATTCTAATTTGGTGTCCAAATAATGAAAAAAAGCTATCTTAACGCTAACAAAAACTGTCTTCTTGCAACTGTAAGGCGTCTCGTAGCGAATCCACGCGAGTGTAGATTTTAAGGTCGCCAGCAAAGCATAGCCGATGAGATTTCAGCAACAGGTTGACAAAGTTGAAATACAAGAGAAAAATTAGCGGCCCAAGATGACTACCTTGGGGAATGACGGGCTAGGTGGGGAACGAAGAGGACAGCTCATCGTCAATTTTAACCTTGAGAGTTCTGCCACAAAGATAAGATTTGAACCAGTGAAGCAAGGAGGCGCCAAAGCCAAGTCTTTCCCAGCCTTATTCTGCATGGCGTGTGAGTCGAGACGACTCAACGATTGTCGCCTCACACGAGGCGACAATTGTCACTTCGTATGTGAGAGTGAGTTGTCTCACCTCACAACGCCACGCAGAATAACCAGTGTCCAGTTTTGCCCCAGCAATGTCATGGTTGATTCTGTCGAAGGCAGCATATAGGTCCACGTAGACAACGTCCGGTTGTGAACCAGATGAAATCCCATACATGATGCAGGAAGTGATTGATAGAAGGTTTGTGGTCGTTGGACGCTTCGGCATGAATCCATGTTCATCGTCGCTGATATAATGCTTCACGTGGAAAAATACGGGTTCCAAAACGGCCAGTTCAAACAGCTAGAGGCTGCGCACAAGCTCGAAATTCCGTGATAGATATCAGCATTTCTTCTAACTCCCTTTTTGTGCACGGGAAACATGTACGCTTCTTTCCATAGTGTTGGAAACTTACCGGTCGTCAATGATGACCGATAGATGTGTCATAATGGTGCAGTCAGCGAAGCAATGCAATGTTTTAGAAACACGGATGGAATACCGTCCGATCCAGTGCTGCTTGACGGCTTCAACTTGTTTGCAGCAGCAACGATATCTGCATCGTCGATAGGGATTTCGTTAAAATACCGGTCAGACAAAGGGACGTTATTCGAAGCAACTTCGATTCTCTGTGGCTGGAGGGCATCGTTATGGAAAACATCTGCAAACTTTTCCGAGAACATACTACAGATGTCGACAACGGACTCAGCGATAACCGCGTTCCAAGAGATGGATAAAGGTAAACCGTTCTCCATGCGTTGCTCATTGATGTGTCGCCAGAACACCTTAGGATTATGCTTCAGTTTGCTTTGCAGCTTGCGTTGGTGGGCCGAGAAGCAGCGTCGAGCCAGCTGCTTGTATCGATGGTTGACCGTCACGTAATGGTTCCGTAATGCTATCGACTGGTGTTTCGAAAACCTACGTAAAGTCGCCCTCTTTTTTTATTTCAGCCTGCGCATGTACTTTTTTCGAGGCTTTAGAGATTTTATTTGGAACGTGTCTGTCGATCGAGTAACTCAAGGTGTTGGAGAACGTGGTAGTGGCGTTATCGACGTCGCTCATGTCGAGGGTTTCATTTCAGTTAATACTGCTAAGCACATCGAGAATGCTGTCGTAACGCACAGCGATCAAAACGCCTCCACCAGAAACCTTTCGACTATTTAGTGCACTTCGGTACCACCGAAATACCTTGTAGGACGAACCAACACTCCACAGGGAGTGTTATCATTAAACCATGTCTCAGTAAGGACGATTATGTCGTACGAATAGTCCGAGCTAGCCAGAAAGTATTGGACTAGACTAGAGTTCATATCGCCGACATTCTGGTAGTAAACTTGCAGTCCGTGTACTCTGAGATCGCTACCAACCATACGATGGGAGGTCCCGGAGGAGTTAGCGGTATTGGACGAGGTTCGTGAGCGGCCGTGACAGCTGCTGATGGATAGCAGAAATGTTTTGTTAACGTCGGTCACTGTGAGTCTGGCCGCAGATCCGAGTCGCCAATTTGCAGAGATAATGCGACGTTGGGTCGCTAAAGGTTGACTGCAAACGGCGAATTGATCAGCGCACGAAATGTTCGAGATAGCAGTGTACTTGCCTGGAATCGGAGTTGAGTCTTCTAACTCAAACGCAGGACCGGGACGACTGCTGATCGCTGGCGGTGCAGGTTCGACTGCGATGAGAGGAATAGGGGCTCCCTTGAGGCTTAGGGAGAAGTGTTTTTTGATAACATGAATGACCTAATACCAACAATCAATATGCAACTAGCGATTTGAAATTGGTTCACTGTTGAGGAACCCCTTGGTCCGAAGTACACCTTGAAGCACCTATCTATACATATTTGCGCCTTTGTTTTGATTTGCTGTGTTATTTTGACAGAATAGTTGAGAGTGTGTTCGTGTGAGTTCATTATTAGGGGCGTATTATTAAGCTTGGGACCGAGCTTGGGACCGATGTGCTAGTACTGACTGAGCCAAGAAAAAAATCGTATTTGTTCGGGACCTACTGATCTTAGAGTTAGTCTATGCCTATAGTATTACGTTTAGTAAGACTTAGACCGTTTACTCGCGGTTTACCCGAGGTTAAAAGGGGTGACACTTTTAGAGGAACATGGAAAGGGGGGCCTAACCTAAAAGTCTACGAGGGGGTGGGGGTTCTGAGATTTTCAAAAATGAGTACGTGGTTTATGAACAGGCTCAAATGGAATTATATAGTCTCATCAGCACTAGAATGGGCGAAATGATCAGGGCTTCTAAAACTAATAAATGAACAAAAACAAAAACAAATTATAAACTCTTATACTAGACATTTGGAGAAACACATAAATCGACTGCATATAACAAAGATCCCGAGATCCAGGGTGGTCAACAGATTCGGGAATCGCGGGAAAAGTCGGGAATTTCATAATCCATCGGGAATGTTTGTCATACTATATGGCAGGAACCATGCTCACACGCTAAGATTTTTTTTTATAAGTTCGTTTATGTGTAAGGCTCAAACGTGTGTTACACTTTGCGAAGCCGATAATCAATATTGTTATTTACAATGCCTTGCTTTTTGGTGTAAGTAAGTGGGGTGCCAATTACTCGTGGCTGGCTCGAGGTTAATTGGTCACATCATCGTTTGGGAAGGGCTAGGCAGGTAAGGTTATTAAAGTATATAAATGCTGCTCATGGCTGCGGCTGCCATCAAATCCTCGGTTCCTATAGCCCTTTCCAGGAGCTAGGCGCAGATGGATGACCAACAGTTTGCTGGGCAAGTACAAATAGCACGGGAACAAAAGGATAATGTAACTGGGACACAGTGGCAGGGAATTTACTACAGTGGAGGGGTTGTGGGTGATGACATTACAATCTTATATCAGACAAACAAAGAAATTCGTAAATCGCTGGCATGTAAAGAAGCTCATGCATTCCCAAAACATCTCTTACCTCGCGGAAGGGTTGTCTACCTCGGGTCACACGAATGAAACCCCGACTTACATCCAGACCTTTGAGCCACGATCTCGACGAAACATTTGGAATAATGCAATGTAACCACCGCCCAAGAGAATTACTTGTCCAATCGTTTTGCCAACTTTGAAGAGAACTCTGACGTAATAATGAGAAAAATTCATCATGTGAAATTCTTCTTTCAAAAATCTCCCCTTCTTTTGCGCCCACCTTTGCTAGAGAGTCCGCCTTCTCATTGCCTGGTATTGAGCAATGTGAGGGGACCCATACAAAGATAATTCTAAATGATCTTTCGACCAACGCACACATCTGCTCCCTTAATTTTGAAAGAAAGTAAGATGAGTGCCTCACTGTTTTCATCGACCGGAGGGCCTCAATAGAACTGAGACTATCCGAGAAGATGAAATAGTGGTCTATGGGCATGTCGGAAATTATCCCCAATGCGAAATTGATTGCTGCCAGCTCAGCAACATATACGGAACTAGGTTCCTGAAGTTTCCGGAAGGCAGATGAGTATTCATTGTAAACACCGAAACCAGTGGATCCATCAATGCGCGACCCATCAGTGAAAATTCTTCTATTGCAATTGACATGATGGTACTTTTTAATAAAAATATAGGGAATTAAAATAAGTCGAAGTTGATCTGGAACTCCTTGAATAGCCTGTTTCATGGAGAGATCACAGTCAATGGAGGAACTGTGATAAGGGAAGCGAGCACTAGGAGAATTATAGCATAGAAGACTAATATCGGATGACATATAGTTAATATAGATTCGCAAGAATCTAGACTGGATACTCAATTCGAGCATTTCTTCGAAGTTTTCAATCACAAGAATGTTACTGATTCCACACTTGATCAGTATTCTAGATGAGAGCTCCGAGAAGCGGTCCTGTAAGTGTTTTACTCTTGCCAGAACCTCCAGGCTCATATACGTTGCATACATACAGCCAAGGGCAATACGTTAACAACGATATTGAATGCGTTCCAATTTAATGAAGTGACTGTTTCTTGCCGAGAGGAAGCAAAAAGAACCATATTCGAGAACTGAAAGAATAGTTGTTTTATAGAGTTTAATGAGGTCTTCCGGGTGAGCACCCCAGCATGTCGCAGAAATTGATCCTTTGTTGACATTTCTGTTTTAAATACGCAATGTGATCATTCCAAGTGCATTTTGAATCAAACATGACTCCAAGGTATTTGAAGGTCAAAGATTGGGTAATGTCTCTTCGCAACAGCTTGAGACGCAGTTGGGAGCCGTTTTGTAGTAAACACTACCAATTCGGTTTTATGCGGTGAAAACTTCTGGCCCAGATGGACAGATTATCTTGGGAATTTTTCAATGGTCTTTGCAAGATTTCCGCACGTGGAACTCTGAAGGAGATCACAGCATCGTCTGCAAGTTGTCTTAGCGTGCATCTATTTTCCAAGCAGTTATCAATATCTTTAACATAAAAATTATAAAGTAAGGTACTTAAACATGAGCCTTGGGGTAAGCCCATGTAGCTAATTATGGAAGTTTTCAGTTGGCCTAGATTGAAGGTCATTTGTTTTTCTGACAGTAAATTATACAAAAAATTATTTAAAATTCCTGGCAAACCACTACTGTGCAGGCTATCTGCCAGTATATCAATGGAAACTGAATCAAATGCGCCCTTAATATCCAGAAATACTGAAGCCAATTGCTCCTTGTGGCCAGTTGTATTTCAGATAAAAGCTACACTAAACAATCGTTTGTTCCTTTACTCTTTCGGAAACCAAACTGCGTATTTGATTGAAGGTTGTTTGATTCAACCCAACGGTCAAGTATTGATAGGATCATTTTTTCTAACAATTTCCTTAAACATGATAGCATAGAGAGCGGACGGTAAGAATTGTAATCAGACGCTGGTTTCCCAGGCTTTTGAATAGCTATTACTTTATCCTGTCTCCATGCGGGTGGAACTATATTTAATTCCATGAGAGCATTATACAAGTTAAGTAATCGTCTTTTAGCGATATTGGAGAGATTTTTTAGAAGGTTGAATTTAATCATATCGCATCCCGGAGCAGAGATATTCGATGAAAGTAGTGCCATTGAAAATCCCAACATTGTGAATGGTTCGTCCAGAGAACCGTTACTTCGGGTGGTATCCTGTAAATTCGGTTGTGTTGCAACAGAGTCTGGACAAACCTTTTAAGCGAAGTTAAACATCCATTGCATTGGAGTATTCTTCACTCTCATTGGAGGATGAGCGGTTTCGTATGTAGCGAGCCATTCTCCAAAGCGTTGTCATCTAGATTTCTCTGGATAGTCCCTCGATAAACGAACGCCAGTAATTGCGTTTCCATGGTTTGAGGGAGTTTTTAAGCTTTTTTTCCAAGGTTTAGGCACTTATCTGATAGCTCAGATGGTTTATTTCTACGTACACGCTAAGATTGTCTTTACAAGTTTTTAACAGTATTTTTTCTACACTTTGATTGTTGTTTTGTTGTATTCTCCATATTCGCGGAGTAACGATATCTAATGATGAAATTTGTCAGAAGCAGATAATTTCCCATCAACATAAGAGGCTCTAGGAGTGGACAGTAATTTATTGCTAGAACTAAGAGAATTGAAGATAAAGCATTGATAGTTCCGTTTAGAGTAACGGCAGGTTATGAAAATTGAAAGATACAAGTTGAAAACGAGCGAAGGGCATGTGTAGTATACAATCGGGCGCATAATCTTTTACCAAGCTACCCCAGATG
>JAHHFK020003400.1:0-78299 GCA_024533555.2 Aedes koreicus
TATGGATGGGAAGATAGGCGGGAATTTGAAGTGTGGTTTACAAAGCACGTTTATTTTACATTTGGAATTGGATAAAAACTTATAACTATACAACTTTGGTTTTCTTTCGACTTTAACATTTTTTGAGAATGAAAAAAAAACACACACACATACACAAAAAAAAACTTAAAGTAAACATACAGGTTAAACTAACTACAATCTAAGGCTAATTTAAGTCAAACACAATTAAATGAGTTTCATAAACTCCAGATCACATTGCGCCAAAATATTTCGAACCGGTACATTGAGTTGTCTTCCTCGAACCCGAAGAGAATCAAAAGCTCAGATCTGACTTCACGATGCTCAGCACAAGACCAAATAACGTGATCTGCGTCCTGGTAACCTTGTCCACATTTACAGAGATTGCTGTCGCTCAGCCCAACACGTTATAAATGAGCGTTCAAAGAATAATGACTGGACCTGAGGCGAAACATCACACGAATGAAGTCTTGAACCACAACCAAGATATCTTCGACGCCTATGGGATGATAGAATATTGTCATCGCTTCAAATCTCCTTTGCTCCATTTATACTTCCAGCTGACGGGTTTGTCAAAATGTCGAATTTGTCGATCATAAATATCAACTTCCATAGCGCCAGCTTTGCAAGCGAGTCCGCTCTCTCATTGCCCAGATTCTTACAATGAGAAGGAACCCATACAAAGGCGGTGATAAAATAACGCGAAGATAAAGCATTTAGAAGCTCCTGTATTTTCATGAGAAAAAACGAGGAGTGCTTTACCCGCCTCACGGAGTGAATAGCCTCTATTGAACTGAGACTATCCGTGAAAATGAAATACTGATACGATGTTAGTGAGCCAACAATTTCTAGCGTAAAGTGTATTGCCACTAATTAAGCGACGTAAACGGAACAAGAAGCTTGAAGTTTACGATTGGCGTTATGAATTTCATTGTATATACGAAAGCCTGCTGACTCCTAAATCAATGATCCGTCAGTGAAGAACGATTTAGTGGAATCAACTTGGCCAAAATTTGCAGCAAATATTACCGGAGCAATCATAGGACGATGATTCTCTGGGACGACGCTCCTGCTTCATAGCAATATAAATCAAAATGAATGGAATTGTCAGGAAAACAAACACGATTGGGAATATCCGGCGAAGGGCTGACATCCTGTGTTATGTACAAATGGTACAAAGCGAGTTTGAGGATTCAACTCAAGGGGCTTCTCAAAGTTTTCGATTAACTGGGGGTTCATAACTTCACACCTGGTGAGGAGCCGTAGAGGCAATTCTGAAAACCAATTCAAAAGTGGCAACATGCCAGCCAGCACTTCCAGACTCATCGTATGAGTCGAGTTTTTGCAAGCTAACGCGATACGAAGACACCGATACTGAATACGTTCCAGTTTAATGATATGCGACCGAGCCGCCGACTGAAAACAAAAACTACCGTATTCTAGAACCGACAAAATCGTTGTCCGGTACAACGTTAGAAGATCTTGCGGATGTGCTCCCCACCAGGTTCCAGTTATTGTGCAGAAAAAAACAAACGTATTTGCGGAGCACGTTGATAGAAAACGCCGCCCGTGAAAACAAGAAGACCAGACCAAGAAGAATCATCCCACGTCATCTGCAGCTAGCCATCCGCAACGACGAGGAGGTGAAAAAAAAATTTCTCCGGTGTGACCATTTCACAGAGTGGTGTCCTGCAGCCCAAGAAGACTGAAGAAAATTTCAATCGCGAACCATGTTATCAACTAAAATCCGTCTTTTTCAGGACGATCAAATCAAGTTGCCAACTAAAGAGTGTGTTTGATAGAAATTT
Source organism: Aedes koreicus (assembly GCA_024533555.2). Lineage (NCBI taxonomy): Eukaryota > Metazoa > Arthropoda > Insecta > Diptera > Culicidae > Aedes > Aedes koreicus. The sequence continues at coordinate 1,827 of JAHHFK020003400.1, forward strand.
CTCTTGAGCTCATCGATATTTTCATTACCACGCACCGGCTCAATATGGCGTTGAAAAAGTCGCGTCCCGGAGAAAATCGCCATATCAATCGCCCACATCATCTTCGTGGTCAAGTGGTTAGCGGCGTCGCCCGTCGTTCATTGCCATGAAGTGAGGGTTCGATTCCCGCTCCAGCCTGTGGAATTTTTTACAAAACGTTGTTAAGTTGTTCGTTGTAATTCGCTCTATGGTCAATGTTCAGTCTGTTGTACAATCTTGAGTGGAAGACGTTGCAAATGTCAATTTTTATCGTACACGCTAAGACCAGAATATCGAAAATTCGGACAAAAATACTGATAACCGCACAAAAGTGCACATACTGAAATTATCGGTAAACATGGATTACTTAAAACTCGGTACTGTTGGTGACAAGCGGAAAACGTTAATAATTAACTATTTTCAATCGTTTATTTTTACTGAAAATTAAGTATTCTTTTATGTTTTGGGGGTTTTGGAATTCTATAATAAAAATGTTTGAAGCAAGGTTGTAAGATCTATTTTTTTCGATTTTTTTTCCCCCACTAAACGAATCAGGCTTTAATTAGGTATTTAATTTCCATTTAGTTATTTGAGTAAGAGCTACTCAAAAATTAAAGAAAAAAAAACAACAAATGAAAAGAATAAGCGGTACACAGTTTTGTTTCATTTGAACGACAGAGTTCAACACAAATCAATTGACTCTATTTAAGGTTAACTTGTAATTACATCTTCAAAGTCTCCTGGTTCTTCTTCTGTCTCCTTATACATAGCACAGAGAGCATTAACTTTGGTGCGCGTGCAGAAACGTGATGTCTGAAATGTTGAAATCAAACGCCTATACAAATTTCTCCTGAATTCTCTTTGATCCGCTTATAGTAAATATTTTCTACTCACCCTTCGAATTGGCTGCCACAAATCTCAGTCTCTAAAGCTGGCTTCTTTCTATATTTTAAAACAAAATTCGAAACTATTTAGCCTGAAGGCGAGGAGGCGGCACAATTGAAATAAGTCCTAAACTCTCAGATGCAGCTCACATGATAAAATTTTAAACCAATTTTAGGTAAAAAAAATACGTAAACATTTGAAAATCCACTTTACTTACAAAATAAATAAAAATTTATCGTAATCAGTCGTTAAATTTTACCGAAATTTTAGGGTTTACTACCAAAACCTAATTTTCGGTAAAATAAAAACCTTATTTTCGGTAATCTTATCTTAGCGTGTAGTATTACGTGCTGCCAAACACTCAGGCCGTCCTGCTGCCTAAGAAGACCGAGAAGAAAATTTCAATCGCGAACCATGTTCTCTCCGTTAACAACTAAAACCCGGTCTTTTAAGAACGAATAAATAAATTTGCCAACTAAAGAGTATGTTTGATTGAAATTTCTCTTGAGCTCATCGAATTTTCATTACCACGCACCGGCTCAACATTGTATTGCTTGAAAAGCCGCGTTCTGGAGAAAATGAGCCACGTTTTTTATTAGTATCCATATATTAATCTCTATTTGCCATGTTAAAACTAGCAAGCACGTTGTACATTCAATAAACGAAATATTAACAGTTAATTTGAGCCGAACTGTAACACGGCAGACCAATTATGTGTTTCACATATTCAGTGTAGGGGGTAGGTTAACTTCATTGTACTTCTTGTTGTACATAGGTTCATAGTGGATTAGTTGCAGGTAATAGACTAGATTAGTTGCAGGTAGTTTTAAAATGTGAGTTATAATTTTTTTGGCCAATATTTAAAAACTCTATTGTTTTGCAGTTTCAGAAGCAAGTGTGTCTATATCTCAACTCCCTTTGGATGGGGATTTCAACGCTGCTGTCAAGCGTAACAACTGAGGCCCGTCCCCTTTTGTAAAATTAGATTCGCATTACCTTCGTTGAGAACCCTCTTCCTGTTATGTAATGGTATATGCCATTATATAAAACAGGCCTGGCATGGCGAACAGTTATCATTCGGTCTTGGATCATCGACACGTTCAGACGTGATTGTATACCGCTCTCGTGATAAAAAAAACTTTTTTTTATAAATCATTTATTTGTACAGGCTCAATCGAATCAACTTTACAGAGCCAAGTTTTCATATTTATATACATCAGTTATCTTAAAACTAAAGTTAGAAGGATAGAACCGATTACTCGCGGCCGTCTCGAGGTTAATAGGAATAACAATTTTAAGGATGGGAAGATGGGCGGGAATTTTAAGTATGGTTTTCATAACACATTTATTTTAAATTCTACATTGTCAAAAAACTTATAACTATACAATATTTGGTTTTCTTTTTACTTGAACATTTTTGAGAAAGAAAAAAAAACTCACAAACACAGATAAAAAAAAACTTATAATAAACATACATGTTAAACTAACTACAGTCTTAGGCTAATGTTAGTCAAAAACACATAAATTAGTTTCATAGACTCCAAATCACGTACAGCCAAGATATCTCGAACCGGTACATTGGGTTGTCTACCTCGAGCCCGAAGGGAATCATAAAGCTCAGATCTGACTCCACGATGCTCGGCACATGACCAAATAATGTGATCTGCGTCCTGGTAACCTTGTCCACATTCACAGAGATTGCTGTCGCTCAGCCCAACACGGTATAAATGAGCGTTCAAAGAATAATGATTGGACATGAGGCGAGACATCACACGAATGAAGTCTCGACCCACATCCATCCCCCCAAACCAAGATTTCTTCGACACCTTTGGGATGATAGAATGTTGCCATCGCCCCAAATCTCCTTTACTCCATTTATACTGCCAGCTGACGAGTGACTGTTGACGAAAAATAGTAAAAAATTCATTGAAGGCGATTTGTCGATCATAAATATCGCCTTCTATAGCGCCCACCTTTGCAAGCGAGTCCGCTTTCTCATTGCCCAGAATTGAACAATGAGATGGGACCCATACAAAGGTGATGATAAAATAACGCGAAGATAAAGCACTTAGAAGCTCCTGTATTTTCATGAGAAAATACGAGGAGTGCTTTACCGGCCTCAATGAGCGAATAGCCTCTATAGAACTGAGACTATCCGTGAAAATGAAATACTGATCCGGTGTTAGTGAGGCAACAATTTCTAGCGTAAAGTGTATTGCCGCTAATTCAGCGACATATACGGAACAAGGAGCTTGAAGTTTACGATTGGCGCTATAAATTTCATTAAATATACCAAAGCCTGCTGACTCCTCTATCAATGATCCGTCAGTGAAGAACGATTTAGTGGAATCAACTTGGCCAAACTTTGCAGCAAATATCACCGGAGCAATCATAGGACGATGATGCTCTGGGATTCCATGAAGCTCCTGCTTCATGGATAAATCAAAATGAACCGAATTGCCGAAGTCGGAGAAGCAAACACGATTGGAAATATTCGGCGAAGGGCTGACATCCTGTGTTATGTACAAATGGTACAAAGTCATGAAGCGAGTTTGAGGATTCAACTCAAGGAGCTTCTCAAAATTTTCGATTACCTGAGGGTTCATGACTTCACACCTGGTGAGGAGCCGGAGAGACAATTCTGTAAACCGATCCGAGAGTGGCAACATGCCAGCCAGCACTTCAAGACTCATGGTATGAGTCGAGTGCATGCAACCTAACGCGATACGAAGACACCGATACTGAATACGTTCCAGTTTAATGATGTGCGACCGAGCCGCTGACTGAAAACAAAAACTACCGTATTCTATAACCGACAAAATCGTTGTCCGGTACAACGTTAGAAGATCTTGCGGATGTGCTCCCCACCAGGTCCCGGTAATTGTGCAGAGAAAGTTGATCCTTTGCTGGCATTTTCGCTTCAGATACTCAATGTGGGATCTCCAGGTGCACTTTGAATCGAACCAGACCCCAAGATATTTAAATGACATAGAATGAGTTATCGGCTTACCCCAAATTTGAAGCTTCGGTTGTGCTGGGTTATGCTTCCTAGAAAAAACTACCAACTCAGTTTTCTCCGTAGAGAATTCGATACCTAGCTCTAGAGCCCAAGTAGACAAATTGTCTAAGGTATCCTGTAAGGGTCCTTGCAGATCGACCCCATTGGGTCCCGTGACAGACACTACGCCGTCATCTGCAAGTTGTCTCAACGTACAGTTGTCACTTAGACAACCGTCAATGTCTTTGACATAAACATTATACAAAAGGGGGCTTAAACATGATCCCTGGGGGAGACCCATGTAGCTAAATCGGGAAGCTGTAGAGGTTCCATGAGAGAAGCTCATATGTTTCTCTGACAGCAAATTGTACAAAAAATTATTCATTAATGGAGAAAAGCCACAAGCGTGGAGTTTATCTGAAAGAACTTCAACAGATACTGAATCAAAAGCCCCCTTGATATCCAAGAATACAGAAGCCATTTGCTCTTTTTTAGCAAAAGCTAACTGAATATCTGTGGAAAGCAACGCGAGACAGTCGTTCGTTCCCTTACCCCTACGGAAACCATATTGAGTATCTGAAAGCAGGTTGTTCGTCTCAACCCATTTGTCCAGACGGAAGAGGATCATTTTCTCCAACAACTTTCGAATACAAGATAACATCGCGATGGGTCGATAGGAGTTGTGGTCGGACGCGGGTTTACCAGGTTTTTGAATGGCAATAACTCTCACCCGTCTCCAATCATCCGGTACAATGTTGAGTTCCAGAAACTGATTAAACAAGTGCAACATGCGCCTCTTTGCGACGTCTGGGAGGTTTTTAAGCAAGTTGAACTTGATCCTATCAGCCCCTGGAGCCGTATTGCCACACGAAAGGAGTGCGAGAGAGAGTTCTACCATTGAAAAGGGTTGGCTGATCTCATCTATCGAATTCTCGGTTTCGCGAGGAATCATCCGTGCCGGCACAGAATCTGGACAAACTTTTCGCGCGAACTTGAGGATCCATTGGTCCGAGTACTCTTCGCTCTCGTTGTTCGTAGTTCGGTTACGCAATCTTCGCGCCGTGTTCCAAAGAGTACTCATCGACGTCTCGCGCGATAGCCCGTCCACGAATCTTCGCCAGTATCCGCGTTTCTTGGCCTTGATGAGGCTCTTAAGTTCGCGTTCGAGAGCCGTGTATACTTCGAAGTGCTCAGGTGTTCCACGTCTACGGAAAACTTTAAACGCGTCGGACTTTTTACGGTAAACCTCGGTGCATTGCTGATCCCACCATGGAGAAGGAGGTTTCCTGCGAAATGACGTTCCTGGAACTGGTCGAGTTTGAGCTTGAAGCGCGCTGTCTAAGATCAGGTTGGAGAGGAAGTTATATTCCTCCAGCGGTGGAAGCTCTTCTACCGTCGTTACGGCTTCATCTACTGCTGTCCTGAACTTTGTCCAATCGATGTAACGGGTAAGATCATACGCGACGTTGATGGATTCCGACGGATTGAACCCGGTGGCAATCGAAATTTGTATGGGCAAGTGATCACTACCGTGGGGATCTTGAATCACATTCCATGTGCAATCCAACGATAATGAATTCGAACAAAGTGTGAGGTCTAATCTACTGCCAAGTGAGGATGTACCAGCCAAACGTGTTACTTCTCCATTGTTAAGAACTGTCATATTGAAGTTGTCACAGAGGTCATATATCAAGGAAGACCGGTTGTCATCGTACAGTTCTCCCCAGCCTGTACCGTGAGAGTTAAAATCTCCCATGATCAACCGTGGAGCTGGAAGGACCGAACAAATATCTGAAAGTTGTTTTCGGTTTATTGAGGCTCTAGGAGGAATATAAACGGAAGCAATGCAAAGGCTTTTATTTTTAATAACAGCCTGACATGCGACAACTTCAATACCTGGAAATGGAGGAAAATTCACTCTATAGAAGGAGTAGCACTTTTTGATCCCCAAAAGTACTCCTCCTCCACGTGAATCCTCACGATCAAGACGAATAATATCGAAATCATGATCCGTTTCATGATCGATTTCAGAAGAGAGCCATGTTTCACAAAAAGCGAATACATCACAGCCGGTAGTGTGAGCTAAAAATTTGAATGATTCCAATTTAGGAATCAAACTTCGACAATTCCACTGTAGAACAGTGATCAAATCCCCGACCTCATTTGGAAAATTATCCATCGAAGGAAATGATAGCTGCAAGGAGGGGCCACTTTATTGTCAATTGCTTCAAAAAAGTTTTCACTGTTGGAAGCATTGCCAAAACAATGCTTTTGAGAGGGTCAGAAATTTCGAGGTACTTGAAGATACCTTCGACAATGTCATCAAATGAGAACAGCCCAGTAGAGGAAGGGGCTTCTGTTCTTAAAATTGGGGCATCAGGGGTTTTGGATGTCCCCGGAAGAGATGGAAAGTCCTGGGTGTAGTTAGTGCTACGAAAACCAGGTGGAATTGGATTTTCCTTTTTTCCACCTTTCCTTGAAATGGGCAAGCTGATTTCGGGCTTCTGTTCAGCAACTTTCCGTGGGCGGACGCGTCTTCGCTTCCGTGAAGCACCTTCCGGAAAACTGACTGATGTTCCCTCTTCAACCAAATCAAAGTCAGACTCGTCATCTGACAGAGGAGCAAAGGGATTTGTATTGGCATCGGGTGATGGTGAGGCTTTTTTCACCATTTCCGCGAAAGATTGCCTGGAACGCTGTTTTAGCGAGCGTTCTAATTTTTCCCCGCGTTGTTTGTACGCCGGGCACGACGAGAGAGCATGAGGAGGTGTTCCCTTACAGAAAGCGCATTTTGGTGTGCTGTCTGCGCAGGCGCCATCCTCATGTTTCTCCCCGCAGTTGGAGCAGCGTGCCTTATTGCCGCAATGGGAGGTCGTATGCCCCATCTGCTGGCATTTTTGGCAGATCATGACCCGAGGTACAAACAACCGCACAGGTAGTCGAAGTTTTCCCAACTCGACGTATTGAGGGAGGGCTGAACCAGAGAAGGTCACACGAAACGAGTCTGACGGTGTGAACTTTTTTTCATCTTTAGTGATCGATACTGTGCCTAATTTTCGCACATCCAGTATCTTCACTGGAGAAAGCAGAGGGTTCTTGAAACGACCAACCGCCTGCTTCAAAAGGAGCTCAGGGGTCAAACTCGCTTCGGTGACCACACCTTCTATCTCATTACCTCGAGCTGGGATATACACTCTATACTCGAGAGTAAAGAACTGAGAGACAGCAATATCGTTAGCCTGTTTCAGGTTGGACACAACGACCCGGAGTTTATTGGGTCTTATTTTAATAATTTCAGTCACGGCCGAGAAACTCTTAGTCAGATCGTCAGAAATCTGATAAACATTCAGAGGTTTCGTTTTGGGCTGAAAGTAGACAACCCATGGACCAGCTGAATCATCTGGATAGGCCCGTGACCGGGCGACGTTTTGAGACACCTCATTACTTGGCGGCATGAATGAATCATCTTCCAACAAATCATCCATGTCGCACCCGTGGGAGCTTATGACGCTCAACCACTGAGGCAATTACAAAAACACACTTTACAATACAATTCAAAACAATAAAGATTAAGCTTAACACAAACGAAAACACAAAATGGAAATACAATCTATTCAGGGGAGAAGAGGAAAAACAAAACACTTATCTTATATGTATTGTTGAGCTGCTACTGCTGCGCTGCTGCGGCTGCTGCTGTCGGGTGACGACCTTGTGTGATGATGATGATGATGATGATGATGATAGTCGTCGTGGGGGAGAACGATATTTTTATCACTTTCTGTGTCGATGACGGGTCGTTGGATGGTCCTTCACAAGGCTCGCCTGTAAAGGCCACTTCCTTCGTTCCGAACGTCGCACTGTGGCACTATTGAACTAGCTGTTACACCAGCTGTAGTGCAGAAAAAAAAACCACGATCGCGGAGAAAAAAAACCAAAACGTAATTCGATTACGGAGCTAACAAGAGATGAACTTGCACACTCGAACGTTCGACAAGGAATGAGAGAACTAAAATAGAACAATTGACGGCGGCAATATAACAGTGGCCAATAGAGTTGCGGCATTTTGTGATATCGACTCATCCATATTGTATATTGATACGTTGGAGATGATTGAATAAGGATCCTACAGCGATAAATTTGTTTCGAGCTATTTTTGCTTGCCAGTCTCTTGCACACACTTGCATGGCTTCATTTGTACCATAAAACGCTTTGTGAATCAAAGTGGGCAAAATTGCCTTTTCTGAATCATGCGGATTTCTCAAGATATGATTGCAAAACTGCAATTGCATTTTTTGCCACCTTCTCAGCTTTTGGGTGTATGTTCAATCTTCAGTCCGTACAATCTCGAGTTGAAGACGGTGTAAATGACTATTTTTATCGTAGTATCACGTGCCGCCAAACACTCAGGCTGTCCTGCAGCCCAAGAAAACTTATAAGAACATTTAAATCGCGAACCATGTTCCCTCCGTAAACACAGGATCCGTTTCACACTTACAAGCACGTTGGACATTTTAGCGCCAACATTTGATTAGGGCGAATCTGCTTTTGTAAACAAACACTTTGTCTGCTAATTTATCGGAAGTTGAACACAATTCCTTCAAATTGAATATATCAGCGGATAGAAATAAAGCTGATCATCCTTAAAGAGTGCTTAATTTGTATTTGTGACCTTTTGTTCAAGAGCAAATGACTACGAAAGCCATTGTTTACAAAGGCAAATTAGGGCGAATTAATGTTGGCGCTGATTTAACAAACAAAATATCATTAACAGTAAATTCGAGCCGAACTGCAGTTTTTATAAATTTTCGAGGAGAACCAATAGCGGAAGAAGAACCAGAGCCTCACACACCAAGAGCATAGGGTTTCATTGTTCTATAGACTGAATAAAATATAGTAGAAATTTATTAATTCGATGACATCAATTTCTTCACATCAACAAGTAGTCCTACGTCAACTTTGCAGTTATGTCACTGACATAACTCACCCTTTCGTTTTTTATGGAACGAATTTCAATTTATTATGGATCCTTTCTTCAGTTTAAAGGTGCAAACTTAGGGCTGCCGTAAAATTAATCGATTACAAAACTCTTAGTTCTAACTTTTTTTCTCGTAGATAGCAACCCGAAAACATGAAGCGTCAAATTTCGTCAATAGACTGTCTTAAAATTTTTGTTTTCGTTTCAACATTCTCATTTTATATTATTTCGTGTACCTAGAGTCTTGGAACCAGATCGATTTTCTGCCGCTCAAATCACAGTATAAGACTTAGTGTAGATGTGCCATCTCTCATCGCCAGTAACAGCAAATAACATCAGCTTTTAACTAATTCTTTTCGCTCAACAGATATACTTATTTTCTATTCTTTTGTTTTGTTATGTACAACAAAATGGCATAGGCATAGAATCCGAATTAATGGCGCGATTGTGGAAAGTATTCCAGATCAAGCCAAAACGTTTCTCAAATCAGCTGGCCGTTTTTTCGACAAAACGTTTTCTCAAATCACCTGGCCGCAATTGCAGCGGTCCATGCTTACATTGTGAACTATAACTTTGCTTTTAGTTACGCTTAAATCAGAAACCGCATCAGACTGCACTAAACATCTCCAATGTTTAGTTACAAGGTTGTGTCAGACCTTAATGACACCGGTCGGTAGCAGTGAATTCAATTTCAAACTTTTTCTCTGTTCTTCTTTTTACAGCAAAAATGCCGACTCTACTGGAAGCCTTGGAAGAAAAATACGGTCTAGGAGGCCAAAAAGACAAATTGGACGAGACGCTCGTATCGATATTTGTGCCCAAATTGCCACCTAGATTGAGGTTAGTCATATTCCAATAATATTTTCTTGGAGCATGTGACAGCCATGAACTAACTAAATATAATATAAACCTATTATTAAATAACCTTACAATATCGCTTAAAAAATCAGAATGTATTTTATATCGCAATATATACCACCATTCACATAGGCAAAAAAGTGAAATCACCAACGGATAAAGAATGCGCTGCGATGCGTTCGATGGTGGTTGGCTCAGCTGGCTGCCGATTCTAATAGTGTAAATATACGACTAGCTCTACTAACACAATTACCTCGTTCGCGGATCGTATTTGGTGGGAAGTTAATGATAGACGATATTATATCATAGTTTTTGCGTTTTGTTTTGCTCGTACTGTTTTGAGAGCCACATTCACATCATCATACCATTACAGTAGAAAAGCATGTACGGTGCAGGTACACTATCATGATTAAGCATTTCAACAAAGATCGTGTGGAAGGGTGAATTCTTCATGGCTGTCGCACAACAGATCAACATAGAGAATAACTAAAGGCCACAGTAAATCCGATCAAACACGAGTTGCCGACCCTTCGTAATAGAGACAATACAAAAGTATACCTACCACGGAGCGATAAAAAGTTCAGACATTCTTTAGTTTGCATTATGGTATTTGTGCCACATTAAATTACTATGAGTTTCATTAATATGCCTTATATAACTTAACTTATAACTGCCTTATATAACTTATCAAAAAATCTCAAATGTTCATCTAGCCGTTTTTGAGTTAAATTTTTTTGAAAATTTCAAGTTTTTTGCCCATGGAATGAGCATCATTTTCCAAATTTGGCAACAAGCGCTGTCTGAGAGAATCTTGGGAGGTCAGAATTGGCCACAGGGTCGGGATTGGACCAGGCTCCGTTATATTAAGGAATTGGAGCTCAAATCTCAAAGCTTTAGACTACAAGCAAGGGCTTTCTCAGATTACTCAGATTCTCAGATTAATTAAAACTCAGCATTTAATTTGATTATTTAATGATTTTGATTTTGCATAATTCATCAAAAAAAAAAATATAACATAGCAAAATTCTTACAATTTAACGCACTTTTCTTCATCTGAAAACGAAAACCGTTTCACGATAATGTAATTTTCACTTTGTGGCTTAAAGTAATGAAACGATTGTGTCCCAGAGATTTGTTTTACACGAGTATAACGGTTCTTTATTTTCTTTTCCATTGCATTGTAATCTTTTTCCGAGAACAACTCGTAATATATTTTGGAATCTACTTTAGAAACAGCCCAAGAGTAAAGTTCGTATGCAGTTGTAATATGATGGCCTTGTGAACGTGCTTTTGAAGCGTTTCGCTTTAGAACACCTCCTAAAGCGTCACAAGTCCCTTTTCCATGGCAAGTGGCAAAAAAGTTCCACTCTGCATTATGACCGAAGTCCTTGTACATGTGGCACAAATTGAAAGCAGTCATCTTATTTTTGTATTTTTGTACTGCCTGATCCATCAGAAAAAAATGGATATTTTTCAGGTGAAGTAGCTTTTTTTAATGAAATTCACACAATTTGTTATAAACAGCCGAACGGCAACATGGTTATGTTTAGTTCCAAATTAATTTTTAGTTGTTTTAAGTAGTTACCTTGTTGCTCTGCAATAAAATTATGCGGAGATAATTCGCTTAATTTTTCTAAAACAAGGGAGGGGGGGGGGGGGGGGGGGAGGAGAGAGAAGTGGAGGAAAGAAAGGGAAAGGGGGGAGGGATGTTTCCACAAACTCTTCTGCATCCATTCGCATTGAATTTAGATGACAATGATCTGTTTGCTTCCATTGCTGAAATTCTAAGGAATCGATATATTCAAGAAAATTCATCAGGTGAGCTCCGTGGCGGTGGGCAAACAGGGACGGACGCTCAACATTCTTTGTAGGTTGGTTTCTTAGTGGTTTTTTAACAAAACATGTAACGTTTGTTTGGTAGGGTTAGGTTCTGTTTCTTAGGGTGGGTTTAATTTATTTGATTGAGATAAGCAACGGGGTGGGTGGCCACACAGATAAAAAGAAACAATGAATTTTCTGCGTTATCTAATGCACATAAAGGGAATGCTAGATTTGGCTGAAAATAATGGGGATATTTCATGTAAATTTAAACCAGATAACGCTTGAATCTAGCCTGTTGTATGAAAGATTGCAAACATTGTTGTATGGCGCATGAGAGATTGCAAACAATTTCGTCGTTTACGCCTCATTTGGCTTGGAGGTAAACGAGGGAAAATTTTACACGCTTGTTAAAGTTAATTATTTTTTTCTGTGAAAAAGAAGAGATTATTCTACTTACCAACACTAGGAACAGCGTCAATTTCCGATGATCTAGCGGCATTGGGATCGATTATTTCGAAACCACCATTATTGATGTTTGCTGGTGCGGCGAAATTGTTTACTCTAGATGGTCCGGCCACGGCGAAATTAGTGGTGGCTGATGGTCCGGCAACGGCGAGATCATCAAGTTTCGATGGTTCAGAAACGGTGAGTTCTTGATTTCTACATTCTAGATTAACTGAACTTGGAGTTGCTGGCTCGTTTTCTTTCTTGATAAAGCGATAAAGTCTGCAATAGCAGGTATTACAAATGTAGGGACAGCTTTTATCCAATTTTATTCTCCTTTCCGCTGCATAACCATGTAGTATAGGAGTAACTTTCTTGTAACTATTACTCCAAACATGGCAATTTGAGCATTCGTGCTTCATTGTATTAAACGTTTAAAATTAACATTTCATTTGATCACTTTTTAAAAATAAAAAATAAAACATTGAAACACTTTTCTCAAATTTTTGCTAGTACACGCGAGCAAATTCCTTTTAATTCTACTGGAAGTTTACTTACAGACTTCGAGTGCTCGACTTGAAGGGAACATCACAGTAGGTCTAGTATTTATAGTAGGTTCTTTGGTACCGCAGTGTGTGAGGTAGGGGGAGGTACTTGAGTGTGTTTATGTGTTTGTTTGTTACCTTAAATGTTGTTTGATACCAACAAGGTTATTCATTATTACTTCGTTTGAAGGTAGTCAAATTGGTGTTGTGTTGTTTAGTTAGTTGTTTTTGTGATGAAGGTATAAATTTAAACAGCCACGAATATCCGTTTCCTTGACCCTTGCTAAGCAAATTTTTGGGATTTTGTTTGTGGATTGCTATGCTTTCCGCTACATTTAGTTTCGTTGAACATATGTTCAGCTACTTTTGATTTAAAATAAAATAACTACAATGAAATAATTCCCGCAGTTATTTTGAATTGATGGAAAATGATGCTCATTCCATGTGTGTATGGGAAAAAAATTTCAAAAAAATATAATTCAAAAACGGCTCGATGAACATTTGAGATTTTTTGATATGTTATGTAAAAATGTTTGAATTTTGATAAAAAATATAAAAATAAATAGTCGTTGTGGTCCAACATTTCTAAAATCATAAAAAACAAATACTTTGACCATTTTAGCAAACTTAAGTACATTAATTATTTTAATCAATATTTTTAATAAAAACAAAAAGTAATGAGCTTTCTATTCATAGAAAGACATTGCAAATCGACCCAGTGGTTCAGAAGTTATAACTTTTTAAAAATAAAAAAAATTGAAAAATGTCGATTTTTCTGGTAACCCTATATCGAACATGGTCATCCTAATAAAAAAAATAAAAAAATACGGGTCTTATTATTTTCGATGAAGAACATACCAAGCGATTTTGAGCAAAATCGGACAACTTTTTTTTTCAACTCTATTCTTTTCCCGTGGAATCGCTGTATATATATATATATATATATATATATATATATATATATATATATATATATATATATATATATATATATATATATATATATATATATATATATATATATATATATATATATATATATATATATATATATATATATATATATATATATATATATATATATATATATATATATATATATATATATATATATATATATATATATATATATATATATATATATATATATATATATATATATATATATATATATATATATATATATATATATATATATATATATATATATATATATATATATATATATATATATATATATATATATATATATATATATATATATATATACATATATATATATATATATATATATGACATATATATATATATATTTATATATCAGCATTTCAGCATAAAATATATTTATAAATATATATATATATATATATATATATATATATATATATATATATATATATATATATATATATATATATATATATATATATATATATCTAAATTTAAATACTATACTCACGAAATACTGGCATGCACTTATATGCAGTATAAGGTTACATTTAAATATTTTGTTTAGTGGTATAATGATCAGATAAGTCAAATCATCAAACCGAGCTCTTCGATCACTCAAATTACTATCATTGAAATGTTACTAGAACGGTACAAAACAATTTCTTGAAAAATTGTCCCATAGAATAATATGTTGTTTTTCAGAAAACATCAATGATCTTTAATTGAAACTTTACCTTGATATTTAGAATGATCTACTCTGTTTTCAGCTTTTCCAGGTATAATAGAATATTAATACTTAGCAAATTTTTAGTCAGATATATTTTGTTGATACGTAAGTTATGTTCTCTAACTATAATTGTGAATACAAATACAAATCTTACTAGATCCCAATCCTACAGAAGCTGCAACAACTGAAGTCTTTCGATGAGTGGGTGACCAGCTTAGTTGCGGATCTTCTTCTTTAGCATTTCAAGCTTATTGCTTTCACAATTAGCTTATTGCTTGCTCTCAACTTAGTGTTCTAAATGCACTTCCACAGTTATTAATTAAGAGCTTTCGATGCCACGTACCATTTTTGCATTAGTATGATTGTGTGGCAAGTACAATCATACGCTATGCCCAGGGAGCCGATAAATTTTCCTTAACGAAAAATTTTTAGACCAGACCGGGAATCGAACCCAGCCACCTCCAGCATGGTGTTGCTTTGTAGCTGCGCCTTTACCTACTGAGCTAAGGGAGGACCCAGCTTAGTTGCGGATATATATTCTATTATCGTTTACTGTCTTGCTTAGGATTTTTTTTAAATTGTATTATTGTATTACGTAATTTTATCATCTTATATTATTATATGATACTATATGATATTATTGCAATAAAATACATTTCATTTAATTCATCTATGAGGATTCACTTAAAAAAAATTATTACGATGGAAGGAAACGAAACAGCGCATCGCAATTTACCAAAAAGAAATATTTCTATTTTAATAGAAATATTTGAAATTGAGCGAAGGGCATGTGAAATAGTACTCGAACCAAGCACACATTCTATGGCAACAGATGCCATGCTGGGTAGGCAAGGCAAAAGAATGCGCACCTGATTGTGCCCATGTACTACAATGGCTTGTGATGGTTCTAGTGCTTCGTGCATGGTTCGAGTACTATTTCACATGCCCTTCGCTCAATTTCAAATACTTCTATTAAATTTTTTACAGCCTGCCGTACACTGACGGAACTATCAACACTTTCTCTTCATATCGTTCTAGCAAAATTACTGTCCACTCTTGGGGCGTCATGGTGATGAGAAAATATATCCTTCTACATCATCATATTAGTAAACGCCTGTAACGTTTCAGGGCCACATTAGGCATTCCATCCGGCCCGGAGGTTGGTTCGACTTCAATCCTTTCGTTACGACCACGAGTTCCTCGTTGGTGACTTGCATATCTTCGGTGTTGTCTCCTTCAGCTTCGTCGTACGGTGTGAGTGGTTACGTTGTTTGATAGTGTTTCGGCTAAAGCCCCTGCACGATGAACTCCAGCTTGGCTGGGTACATTTCAGCTTGCCGTGTTGAACCTTCGCTATGACTAAAAGGAAAGCGTCGCGTTGAGATTGGCATCGGCATGTTGGCATCGGTATCTTGGCATAGGTCCTTGAAACAGTTAGAGTTGCTTCGCTTTTATCTTATTTTAATGGAGCCCTGGCCACTCGGAACACCACTCTAAACTTCTCTCTATCCGCTTCCATTCTTGCTCTCTGAACTCGTCATCTGGTTTTGAGACAACTATCACGAAGGTTGCTGTGTGCCTCGCTTCACCAGTGTGCTGGACGCCGTTTGTTGCTTGGCTCAAACTTCCTCGGCATGGTTGTGTTACATGCAGTCGTCTGCATTCGGCGGAGTGCTGCCAGCATGGAGTGCCTCATCGAAAAGCTCCTTATCGATGTCCTTCGTCTTTCATTTCCGCTCGCTCGTTTTCGTCGTTGACCTCAAGTTCATTTGGCAGTGCTGTATAATATCGCCTGTGGTCACTATTAGTGTAGCCCTCGCACACTTTCCAGTTCACGTTTCCTACCAGCTACGAACTGCAGAAGATGATGCCGATAATAATAGATTAACGACCGTTTCTGCGAAAAGTGCTGACGGTACCTTTTTTTCCTCTGTTCGGGCATAAACCACTGCGACCAGTAATTTGATCTATTGTAGTATATCCCGTTTGTTTGGTGCATGTCGAGTTACTTCATCACTATTGAGAAATTTTGAGGTATTTGGTGTTGTTGTCATTGTTTGTTTTGTTGGGAATGAATCGACTTTTATTGACAGTTTCGTCTATTTAAACTCTTTGAGGAGTGAGAGTACTCGCCAAAAGCGCGCCCCTTTATCAGTCAAAATCGGATTCATTGCAAAGAAAACAAACTATGACTCCGATACTGACCATGCATCAGAACCCTAGTCGTCACCAATTCAAACTATAGAACATCAAATAGAACATGAGAATTCACATAAATGAAGACTAACAATGGTTTCTTTGTTCTAAGCTCATCCTTGGTAGCAAAATCCGAGTATTGTCACATTCACAAGACATACAATGTAAAAAGGACTAAGACATGTTCCTTTGACTTAAAAAAAAAACAAATATGTTCGCTAGCTTGCATTAATTCGGACTAGGGTTCGGTGGTAGATCTGATACCCCGTAACGAATCACGAAAAGGTGATCTACCAGCGTTACGGGTCGAAAGTTGGCCAGACGGTACCTTAGTTGGCTAGCCTAACTTCCAGCTATACTAAAGCTTCCAGTACACTATACCCTTTTGTGTTGGTACGTCTGCTTCCCCATTCCTCTTCCTAGGCATTGAACTCTCCTCCGATGATGACAGGTCTTCGTCCGGTCAGGTCTTTAGCAATTCCCTCTCGAAGATCATGGTTGTCACCTTGTCGTAGGTGAGAGGGCTAATCTCATGCAAAAGGCCAGCATGGGAGACCAAGAACATGATCAGCAGTGATAGTATCACACTATGCTTTCTTTAAATTGCCACGTCGTAGTACGTTTATTTGAAGGCACTGAAACAGGTGCGATACTGGCGGGTTTAACCGCAATTCACTCTTAGACGAAGCTAGGAACAATCTACATATACCTGATATCAAATAATTTAGGGAAACGACAAAAAGTTCCCTTTTCATTTGCTTGACAGTTTTTTTTCATTGTTGCTTATTCTCTAATTGTCATTCATTAAACATCAAAATACAGTTGGTATCATTAATAATCTTATTGTTCGCTTCATTATTGAAAAGGGTGAGTGTTTTGATCATGATAGTGAGCAACTAATAATAAGTCCTGAATAATAAGTATACGGCAGCCGTGATCAAAGCACTAACTCTAACAACATATTATTAAGCTAGGGATCAGACCTCTCGAACTGAACAAAGGTCATCGAAAAATGTTACTTAGGAGAGATGCTGACAAAGAATTAAAGGCTAAGGTTTTATGAAAAGAGTAGGACGCGGAGGGTCCGCTTAGGGAGTAGCCTTGAGGTCATAGAACAATTCTTCTCTATATCGGTTAGCTTTGCTTTAATAGTCTCTTGAATTAAAGGGATCCCTCTCGTGCTGTAAACATGCATGTTAGATTAAGAGTTTGACCAATAGTGAAAGTATCAGAAATTCTAGTCATTTTTTAACTGCCACGTTGTAGAACGTTTATATAAAGGCACTGACATAAGTGTGATACTGGCGAGTTATGCAATTCACTCTTAGACTTATTACCTTCAATCGAAGGAAAAGACTTAAAGTACACTTTTCATTTTCGTGGCAATTTGTGTTGTAGTTCATCCATTTGTTGTATGGAATGAATAATCAAAATATCTGGTTTACTAATTTTCTAATAACTGAATGTAATTGCACTATTTTCGAGGGAGGTGAATGTTATGATCAGGGTATCAGACCGATGATGACAAGCATGTATATTCGAGATAGGACGCGGAGGGTCCGCTTAGGAAACACCATTAGAAGCTATAGAATAGACCTATCCATGTGGCTTATATCTGTAGCAGTGTTAGATGCGTCATATACAATAGCATACGGTCGTTGTTTCGTTGACGTTTCGTATAACCTCCTTTTTTGTAAAGTTCAAAAACGGCAAATCGGTTGTAATCGGTTGTAATGCGAGGCAATGAGATTTTACCCTTCATATCACACTTTAAATTAATAGAAAGGATAAACAAATAAAAAATAAACCCGCTAGATAACAGGTAGACAAGTTCTTTTCAATGTTTCAAATTAGCTCTTATATGAAATATATTTAAATTTGGGATAGCAAGTAGATCACAAGCTGTAGGGTAGGCTGTAATTTAGGGTTTAGCCAAGCAATTATTATATATATATATATATATATATATATATATATATATATATATATATATATATATATATATATATATATATATATATATATATATATATATATATATATATATATATATATATATATATATATATATATATATATATATATATTTTTTTTTTCTTTTTTTTTTTCTTCATGGTTAGTTTAGAGTGACTCAAAATTTCCAGTCAAAGAAACAAAGAGTCGTTGTGAGAATATCACCTATAATCTCCATACACCAAATATTTTTTTTTCTTTTTCTTTTTCTTCACCTTTCATACTAACCTTGGTCTGCATGCGGTTTTACAATGATGGTTGCATGGACGCGAGCGGTTGTGGAATTCAAGCAGCTGTTCAGCCAGCGTCGCACGTGGCTTAGGTAGTAAGTATATGGCTGCACATCATACAGCGGAAGATACGAAAAAAAAATACGAAAAGTGGAACAAAAGGAGCAGGATCAGCAAGGAAACATCAAACATAACTGGTGAGATCTAAGCAATTATAAACAAATACAAAATACATACTACTAAATACGGTCCATGATCGTAACAAAACATGTTGCGATAATGGAAGTGTAAATATAGTACAAATATCCTATTGATATAAGTATTGTGTTTATGCGGGGCTTGTTGTAAGTGAAAGTGACCTCGGAATGGACGTGAGTGACCAGGCATTCTGAAATGGGTCACTAGATCTCAACAGAGCTATCACCTTTCAACACCCGGGCTAAAAATGTTTACAGTTTGGGATTAGGATAAAAGCATGATAGCTGCAGACATTTTTCTTCCATAAAAGCACTGCCGGACAGTGGGAGTTGGATTGTATACACATACACACACACGGAACATTAATGCGTGATTGAAAGTACTTCTTGGATAGGATATCTACCCAGAACATAGCAGCCATATACCTGCTCCATCCCTCCAGATACCACAATACGGTTCTTAAATTATGGCAAAGTGGCACTCTGTTTCCGTTGTCGGCTGCCACAACAGTTACTGTGCAACATCGCAATGATTGAGGTTTATTTGGGTGATCTCTATTATTGCTACTTACGGGTGATCTCTATTATGTCATACGTAAGTTCTACGGGATTGTCATATTGTGGCACTCATTTCATTCAGCCTAATTTCCACTGGATTTTCACGTAGGAGCTCCGTGATTTTGTTGGTGACATTTACGGATAGTGTTTCCTGTATCATCAATGGCATGATCATGAGCATGAGCCTCAATGACCGCCCGAGGTTGCTACTCCGTTGTTGCCAGATCAGCTGTTATTACACAGAGAACCAACAGATCATGCTTGGGACTAACATACATCTTCAATGTGTAAAAACTGGTGATCCCAATCTAAGGCAATACCGGCGCCGGCCTCGCCCGAATGCAGGTCAAGTAGGGAGTGGGTAGGAATATGTTGACGTGATACTCGCTTTATTAGAAGCCGAGAACACCTCTGCACTTCCACGAGAAATCACTGGGATTTTGGATAGCAGGATTGGGTGCAGTTTTGGTAAACGATAAGCTGTCAAGTGTAATTAGTACGGATTTCCGATTTGAACCGATTTAAACCAACAGTAAGGATGCTATTGAGACCACTCACAAAGTGTGATTGTGGTTTTTCATTGGGAAAACCAAAGTGATATTTAATAATGCTGAAAAGCCGATTTTGACCGGTTTAAACCAACAGTAAGGATGCTATTGGGGTCACTCACAAAATGTGATAGTGGTTTTTCATTGGGAAACTAGGAGATGTTTTATAATGCTGGAAAACCGATTTGGACCAATTTAAACCAACAGTAAGGATGCTATTGCGGCCACTCACAGAGTGTGAAAGTGGTATTTCATTAGGAAAACAAAGTAATTCATCTCAACGCTTGAGTACCAACTTGGACCAATCTACACCAACAGTCCGGATGCCGCTGGAATCCCATACAAAATGGGACAGTGGTTTATTTGTGATAGGGTGGCCCGACGAATATGGCGAACGAATAATTTGAATTACAATTATTTATGTACCTCACCACCGACTGATCTTACCCGGCGAACCACGACTTCTGATGCTCACTCGATCACTCGCGCAACGAACAATAGGCAACCGAAACAATAGACAAAACGCTACGCCCAATAACAAAATATTGCGGAACAAAGTATCGACACAACGGATTCAACCGATTCAACCGATGGTCGACGCAAACCAATTAAAAATAAATTTTATTAATATAGATACAATGGGTAACAATTACCTGTTTTGCTCCACGTTCTTGAAAGTACATACTACCTCACGAGTCACCTGTACTCAACTCCGCATGCGTCCGTCTAGTTTCCGGTACATTCATTCATCTTTATGCCTAACTTTAAAAGTTTTGAGAAGTAGAGAAATATTAGATATTGTCTTCAAAATTTGTTAGAAATAAATTATTTGTTGCCTGAAAAGAAACAAAATTAACAACAAAGATATAAATAGAATCCTTGCAGTCCCCCGGATGTTTGAAGAGCTTAGCAATTTCTATGAAAAGATACAAAGAGTTATTGTTGCGGGCTGTCGATGATAACTATGTGTTGAACACTATTGGCTGAAATGAGCATTGAATGAGAATAGTAAGAACATTTCATTGAATAAATGACTATAATACTAAGATGTTCATTAAGCTGAAGCCCAGTCGAGCTATATCTGATGAACTCAGTCGGCTGTTCTACTTACGAAAGACATTCCCACCGCCTAACACGCAAGTAAGCGGAATGTTACAACTTGGAAAAATTGTAAAAGAAATCGATGAATCAGCCCTCTCAGATTTATCGCTAATATACTATTGTGATAAATTTACAAGCTCATAACTGCATGCTAGTTTGTGAATTGAAAAATGTCCAGATTCATGAACAAAAAGTCCGGGCACCGATGCAGCACGGTATCCGAACTTTGGATTTGGAAACCTGTGTCGCTTAACAAATCCTCAAACAAATGTGCAAAAGCACGTTGGCCAATATTTAGTGTCAACCAGTGGGTACGTGTGCTCTACTCCAAGTTCCCCTTCTTTCAAACTCACCTTCAGTTCAATTTATCAATTTACCCATTGAGTAGGACACATCACAATAGAAAATATATGTATGGATTATATCTGATAAATCCCAATTTGGCCATCACCAACCATAAAAAATTAAAATATCATAGAAGACAAAAATGCTATTTATACAAATTTTCAACTTGAATGCTGTACATGGCATTTTAAGAGACAATTAAATTACTTGACCATGTAAAAAGCGGCTACAGTAAGTCAATACGAGAACATAATATGCTTATGTACAAAACATACCTGACATCCACTCGATTGTTACTGAAAAAATATAATTAGATATTTATTACTATCCTAATTTCAATGAGAGATATTATTTTATAAGACGTGTTGTTAAAACATGTCTTTATATTTTTCTAGTTACATTTCTATGATAGCAATTGGAGCGGTCGCAGAGCCCAGTGTGATGGTTTCTGAAATAAATGGCTTATCTAATCCTAATACCACTAAACACAATATTAAAATATAATCCTATACTGCCCATAAGCGCATGCCAGTCTTTTAAGAATATAGTAGTTAATGTTCAGAAGTGCAAATTCAAAGTAAATGTTATGTTGAAATGCTGAAAAATAAATTCAGATAAATTGTTTGGGAATGCAGAGATGATTCCAAAGCCTGCTGAAATCATTAATTGATATGAGAATGGAAAATTATATTTATGGGTAGGAACTTGTGAGGACCAGAGGTCGGTGGCACCCTCCTTCGAAGTATTCAACTCATCATTTGAAGCCCATGTGTCTGATAAACGAGATTTCTACATAAAATAAAATCTATGATCGAAATAACGAAAGTGTAAATTTTTATTTGCTTTCAGAATGATATGGTTCTGAAAGCAAATAAAAATTTACACTTTCGTTAATTCGATCATAGATTTTATTTTTTGTAGAAATCTCGTTTATCAGACACATGGGCTTCAAATGATGAGTTGAATACTTCGAAGGAGGGTGCCTACCGACCTCTGGTCCTCACAAGTTCCTACCTGACGCCTCCACGAGTCATAAGATCACAAAAGACTGCCAGCTGAAACATGGCGGCGCTGGTTGGCGTAGTCTGGGCAATGATCGTGTACCTGTAAATCATATTGTTCAGCACACTTTCGGAACGCTTTGGAATCATCTTTGCATTAAAAAAAAAACACTGTCCAGGGAACAAGCAAAGCTAATGTTTACTTCTTCCGAGCTCCGTAGTTTTATCAGTTTTTCGCAGTTAGTTTAGTTGAAGTACAGTTTGTTTTTTCTCGGTATAATTACGACGAATTAATTGGTTTAAACAGTACAATAACGACAAGTAATAAATTGCAATTGCCAGTCGTGAAGCCATTTTGCACAGCATCTCTGCGTGATCACGCACACCAGCAGCCCATCAAGTGATAGTCTATTCGTTCCATTTCATCTGCTGTAACTGTTCATCGAATCACACTCGTTGGGCCTCCCCCACAGGAGGGGAGTAGATAGTAAAAAATATAAAATATTTTGACGTAGACTACGTCTTACGGCAAGGGTAGGGTGTCAATTGAAAATCTAAAAATTAGCCACCGTCACGAAATATCGTTACAAATTAAACGCTAATAACTTTATAAATGCTCGATAGATTTTCAAGATGATCACATCAATCGGTTGGAAATTTTCCCGCGTATCAATTCAACAATCGAACATTATCCGTTAACAATTTTAAACAATTGAAAATAACCAAAATAAGAGGTGATGTCTTATAATTTTGTTTTGCAGGCTAAATTTACTAAATGCACAGTACTTTCCTATCACAGACTTCAAATTTAAGTAATGAACGTCTCATACGTGTCAGTGCACGATATATAAAGGAGACACCTTGAAATTTTCTTCAGTCGCTCGGCAGCCACGGACTTGAAATGAGTATTGGTTGGGGGGCTGGTTGGTTGCCATCTTTTGGTAAGGCGCTACGTGCAACGGCTGAAATAACATGCTTCTTCAAAAGACCGAGTAGGTTTGAATTCAAATGTGGACCATTTCGAATCCGTTCTTTTCAGGACGACAAATTTCATTTTGAGAGAGTTTGTATGATTTGAATTTATCTAACATTACTTACCAATTGGCAATCACCGGTGGCTAAAACAATTTCAGTTTTCCCTTCGCTGAAAACCTTGAGAGCATTGTGCAAAATTTGCAAATGGCTGCCGTCACGAAAAATCGAAACAGCGGACGCTAATAATTCGATCATTTCTTGATTGATTTATTTTTGAGAGTTTCGCCATTAACAACTAGAGGTTTTTACGATTGCCATTTTATTTACTCAAGTATTTAAAATTTTACAAATAAAACATGAAAATAATTCGCGTACATATTCATCAATCGGTTTTACAAAATTTTAAAGAATGTTGCGTTCCAGCAAATATCAAGAAATTTCCTATCACGGACAACGTTTTGTTTCTCGAACATGATATTCCGAAGTAACATTTGCTGCACATTCCAATGAGTACTGTTATGAATAGTTATTCTGTTGTGTTAACGATTCGCGTTGGATAGAGTTTTACTTCTAGGAAAAAATAAGTTTTGAGAAACTGTGAAAGTGAGAATAAGTACGATGCCTAATCGTTTTGATGCCTACCGTATGCGCAAATTTCGGAAGCGCGTTAAGATCGAACATACGGAAAATCCTCCGAAACGACCATGTACCGATGTCGAGCGAGCTTGTGGTTATCGGGCGAAACTGAAAGCAGCCAGAAGTAATGCGTTACCAACTACTGGTTGGGACGCTGGAGTAGAACCTTCAACTCGAGGCTGTATCATCATTTAAAGCTTTCTAAAGAGTGTGCAATAGAATTTTCTAACAAACAGCTGATCTAACGATCTATTAGTACCACACCCACACTATTTTGATCAGACGGTAAGGGTAGGGGTCAAATGAAAATTTGAAAATAACTGAAACATAAACATTTCTCGATAGATTTTCGAGATTATTGCTTCAATCAGTTGGAGGTTTTCACGACTGTCAACTTACAAAAATATCATTAATTTTTAACTTTGAATTCCCAAACAGACCCTGAACAATCTGTAACGCGATAAGGATAATGGTCTCCAGCCGGTCGATCATATCAACACCATCACTACAGCCAGCACAACCGTTGCCCTTTCATCATACCAACATTCAATCCAAACATCCATTTCCACGGCTGCCAAATAATTTCTAAGAAGCGAATCATAGAATGTTCTACATACTTACTCACTTACTTATGCTAACCCAACGTCCCATTAGAACAGTACCTGCGTTGCAATGTTCCGCTACGAAACTAAAGAAACCAATCAAACGGTTTAATGTAGTCTACGTCAACCGGTCGTGAGTTATACACAACCCCACTGATTTTTATTTGGGAGTTAAGAAGTTTTCGTAAAATTGCCAGTTCCTTGTACGCTCCTGTGAAATTTGTACCGTTGTCGGAGAACAGTTTTGACACATTGCCACGACGACCGACAAATCGACATAAAACTTCGAGAAACCCGTCTGTTGTTAGCGATGTAACCAATTCAAGAGGAATTGCCTTGGTTTACATGCATGCAAACAAGCAAACTTTTGGCTTGAGTTTGGTTTTCCCTCGTCCTTGTTTAATGAAGATTGGACCAGCATAGTCCACTCCAGTTCTGGAGAACGGCTACGCTGCAGTAACCCTAGCACTAGGTAAGTCTCCCATTTAATGGTCTAATATTTTCGGTTTCATCCTGAAGCAAACAACGCACTTCCTCTAAACACGATGAATTGTTCTCCTTGCATTTACTGGCCAGTGTCTCTGCCTTTTAACTGCCAACAAACTATTCACTCCTAAGTGAAGATGCTCGCGATGCAGCTTGTAATCAGAATCTCCATTAAATGGTTGTTTCCGGCAATATGAGTGGATGCTTCTGATTCATAGGAAGGTCTGACACGACCCACAACACGCAAAGCCTTCCCTTCCAGTACCGGATTCAAATTCTTCAGTTCGCCCTTTGCTTCCTTATCTTTCAGGAGGCAATAAATTTCATTCGCAAAGGTCACGCGTTGAACACAAACCACCAAGTTAATCAGTGCTTCCTCCAGGTCCAGATTGGTTAACCCTTCTTCAGTCCGACGATCAGCCCTTTTTGCCTTGCAGTTGAAAATGAAGCGAGAAACGTGCACTACAGACGCCGGAAGTAACACCCAGTTAGGATCACATCATGGGTTGGTTTCATCGCCGGTTTGTTTTTTGCTGCCAGTGACAAGACTACAACTTTGTCTTCCTGTACTTGGTCAACGTCAATATCAACGGGAATTGATCTATCACTCGTTACTCGTAGAAAGAAATATTGGTCCATACCACCACAAACTGCACGCTATTAATTGCTTGGAAACAATCCACAAGAAACCACGTCGTCAGGATTGGAATTAACCTTCACGTGTCGCCATCCTACACCAGAATTCAGATAGTGTATCTTCGAAACATGATTGCAGACGAACACGGAACTGTTGGGCTTCAACCTTGGAAGCCAGCTAATTACAATTGTTGAACCTGACCAAAGAGTTACTTGATCTGGTCTGACATCCAAAGCTTCTTGAACCGTCTTCATTTGCTGTGCCAGCAGCAGCGCTGCACACAATTCCAATCGAGGGATAGTCATTTGCACTGATTGAGCATTTGGGTTTACTTCTCATTGGAGTTCCTTCATCGGCGCAACCCTCGACTTACCGCATATTAGCCTTACATTCGCGGTTCCATCTGCCTTCACGATGCGCAAATAGATGCAGCATTCATACGCCTTTACCCAAGTAACAATCCAAATGCAAATTGGTTTTATTCATTTTTTTTTGGTAATTTTATCAAAGCATTATGGACTTCATCCAGTTTTTTCACGGCATTTTCCAAGTTAAGGTGGTATTAATTGATTAAGTTCTTAAGAGTGATTAAAAAACACTTGAATAACACTGCATCATTAATAAGTGTAATTCACCTTATAAGTAATTTTATAAGATACTTGATCCCGCTCTCAAGACATCGTTTCGCAACTTTCATAAAACCTGATAAAAGCTTTGTAGAAGTTATATGACATTCTTCTTTACGATGAATGTATCTTGGAAATGCTGCTCTTGAGAAAGAACATTGTGTGAAAAATAAACAAACTGTCACAATGGACGCCCATAGGTGGAAGAAATTAAAAACGAATGGATCGTTCAAGCAGAAATGCAATAAAAACCTACGATAGTTAAATGTTATGTTAATGTTATATTTTTCTGAGTCATGCATTTCAGTTCCCTGCAGGCTATACCATATGTATACTCGTTGCAAATAAAAACTGGTATATCATCTGAGCGAAAATCGATTTTCCTCATGATCTATTCGTTAAATCTAAAGTCGGAAGTAGTGCGCTGGAATCGCTCAGCGATCCACTACAAAGCGCACTTTTTTCTACGTTAGCGGTATAGCGTATAGACCAAGAGAAAAAATATTCGCTCAACTGACGTTTCAGCCGTCGACGCAATATTATTATCTATTATTCTTCCCAAAACCATTGGTAGCATATTCAAGTTAGAGTTTTTTTTTTGGTTCTTATTGACTTACGCTGGTGAGTAAAAACAATAAATTATAAGCTGGAATTATGACTAAGAACACATTTCACAGTTGCTTTGTTTGCGATGTGCCTTCTCCACACTGATTTTATGGCTGTCTAACGAAAGACTTGTTTACCTTGAGCAATTCAAACAAGTTTTATTCAGGCGTAACTCATCTTTTCAAGAATAGAACAAATAAAGATGAACTTATCGCGCTCCTCAAAAAATCTTGTTAGTCTTGTGCAAGAAATATTAGTTTTATTTGCGCTTTATGGTAGTCCCATGGTCCCATGGTATGTCCCATAAAAACTGCGAAAATCTATACCTCAGTTTCAAATAAGTTTTTTTTCATAAAAAATGATAAAAAAAATCATAATTTTATTTAGGGAATCGTTTATTACCCAAGTAACCACAAGCATTATATTATTGCACTTATTCAACCCAAAATCAACATCATTAATGCGGGATCGCATTTTTGCGACATCACTAATGCGGGATCGCATTAATTCAACAGTTGTCAAGTAATGAAGCGTAAGATTAGCTTTAAGAATGTAGTGATACATTACCAATGCGATAATGCTACTCTAGCAATGTTTTATGGCATTACAAAAAATAGCATTTGTTCGATCTTAGATGAGCCCTTTGCAGCATTAATCCAACTTCAATTATGCACTAGACGTAATGCATATGCCCTATATATGCATGCTATTATAGCCTCGTGGTTACTTGGGTTAAGCCTTTCATGATAACATTACCCAATATGTCCACCATTTTCACCTTCTCCAAACGTGGACGGAATCGAGAGCATACCTTCTCAATGTATGATTCAATGATCGAGTTCCATGCCTTGGTAATAGAAGCTTTCAGGGCGCCAACACTGGGGTGAGAACGTTCACAGGCCTTAGCCTGAACATATGTCCATATTGAGTAATCCAAAGGATTTCGGGCTGCTAGGAGGCCAAATGTCCTTTGGCCAAAATTCCATGTTTTCCTTCAGCCACGCTTTTGAGGGTTGACACGGTGCTCCCTACTGTTGGAAAATGATGTGTTGGTGTGCTCCAAAGTTGGCTTTCATCCATGGGGTGGTCCTTCAAAATGTTTATGTAAACCTCGGTATTAACTTTTAATCCTGCTTTGATAAATACTGGAGGCATTTTCAAGCCATTGGACGCAACTGCCCCGAAAACCATGACTCCAGCCGGATGTTTGGTTGTAAACTTGAATTTCGCGTTCTCTGGAACATCCTCAATCTTCTTCGGCGAAATAAACCTGTCTGTACGTATGTTAGATACGGGATCGATGGTGAACATTTTCTCATTGGAGAATACGATGATGGTATGCTTCTTTTTTAATGCTGACACCAAACGTTTCGAGCGCTCCAGCCATAGTTGTTTGATTCGGTCCGTTACAAGGTGGCGCTTTACTCTTGCCCTGGACGAACATTTCAAGTCATCTTTGACCAACCGTTGCATGGTAGTTTTTGAAATATCGGCTTCCTAAGCCAATTTCCGGATCGATCTGATAGGATTTTGCCTCACTTTGTCTCTCACTGATCTGATGACCTTCGGTGTGCGAGCGGACCGTGGACGGTCACTTCCGTGGTCCATCAAAGAGTGAACGTTGGATACGGTAAACGGTAGCCAGGTGGCATCCCACAATCGTTGCAATTTGTTTTACGGGATTTTGGGCGAGCAGCAAGCTAGTCACAACCTCCTTTGCGTACATTTTTCTCAACTTTGTTACTCGCAAACCACTGTTTTGTTTACATTGTCTCAGAGTATACAGTCAGATGATCGCACACACGCATTAAAACAGTAAAAATAATGTTTAAAGCTACCCAAATATAAGTATTGAAAACATTCGCATTTTTTATGGGACATACTGTAGTATGGGCCTTTTTGAACTTATGAGGGTTTTATGGCTGTTTTATCGATGGTATGTAGAATATCTAGTTTTATGCGTGGTTTTATCAAATGCGTCTTGAAAACTTGAAGCAGTGTACCTTAAAATTGAATTTGTTACTTGGGTAAGGACGAATATGCGAATCCGTGAAGTTCACACTTTACTGCATCGTTGGTCGTGATTCTTCTGTCAATCTTCATTGTGCTGACGTCACACAATTCGGATCGAAACTGGTTCCAGGTTTTCAGCAGTTCTTGTGGAATTTGATCATCCCACTCCACCTTTTCTTGCCACAAACGCTGCATTATGCCTTTCGGTAGTAACACCGTTGGAGCGAGCAGGCCTAGTGGGTCGAAAATCTTGACCGTTTCCGATAAAACCTGCCTCTTTGAGTGTGTCATTCATTGGGTTTACTCGAAACAAGAAGTCATCACCAATCGGATCCCCAGAAAATCCTACCCAAGCAACACAGGTGTTTTTAAAGGGTGGAAATTTTTTTTTTTTGGGTTGGTTTGGTTATAAAGAAGTTTATTCAACATAGGGGGAGGGTGGGTTGGTGGGGGGGTGGGTTTTTTTTTTTTTTTTTTTTTTTATCTTTTTTGTTGTTTTTTTGGTGCTGCGGGGGGGGTGGGGGGGTGTTTTTTGAAGTGTGTTTTTTTTTGTTTTTTTTTGTGTGTGAGGTATATTTTTTTGTTTTGTTATTTTTTTTTTTTTTTTTTTTTTTTTTTTTTTTGTTTGTGTGTGGGTAGTTTGTTGTTTTTTTTATATAATAATAATATTTTTTGTTGCTGCAGCAACAGTAGATCTGGCCGCACTGGTCACCGCCGACCGCAAGAGGGAGTGATCATTGCTATGATGCAATGACAGCAGCATAACTGTCAGAGAAGAATGTGCATTATTGTAGTAATTGGCTTACCTATTGTAATCCTAACTCTATTGAAATCCTAACTCTATTGAATTTATTATTCTAAACCGTGAAGACAATTAGTTGAATTTATTGTGCTAAGGTGAAATAATAACGCATAATTACTAGGTCAGGATCGCTGAAAGTTTTAGCACAACTCGAAGCTTGTCGGGATTCAATTTACACTAGAGAATACTGAATTTGTTGAATTACTTACACTACGAATAAACGTTGCTATCAAACGTCAGTTTCCAATTGATTCCGACATTCTTCAAAAAATTCACGATGGCTACCCAAACGGAGAGAAGCAGCTGCGTAGCTTGCAAGCGGTCTGATTCAGTGGACGATTTCGTCCAATGCGACGGATGCGATACGTGGTGGCATTTTTCGTGTGCGGGTGTCACAGAATCTGTATCGGATCGTGCTTGGATATGTATTCCATGCCAGCAGTTAGTACAACCGACGGATCCCCCACTGCCAACAGAACTAGTACCCTCTGAACCACTAAACCCGATCGAACCGATCGAATCAGGGTTACCGCGGGTGCCAGCGAACACCCCGCCGGGAACATCGAGCACAAACAATAATCTTTCTCGTCTGAAAGAGCGACCGGATGGAAATTGAGCTACAAAAGAAGTTTCTGGAAGAACAGCAGCAATTGATGGATGATATGATTGCAGAGGAGGACAGAAATACGCAAGCTAATACACAGGACCGCATACGAACTCAGAACTGGGTCTGGAACATCTCGGATGTCGAACAAGGTGGCGTAGGTGCTGATTAGCAATTACCTCGTGCATCGCGAATCCAGCAGCAAATTCCGAACCCAGCAGTGAATGATGCCCCTAGCAGCGATTTGGCAAAAACAATGCAGGCATTGGAAGCTCGTTTAGCCAGATGTCAACAACAGTCCAATCCAAATCAACTCCAAGAACAGCTAAACGGTCTGAAGGAGCAAGTGGAGCTCTGCAGGAAGCAGTTTGAAGGCCTTCGCTTGGCAGAATCGGATCGTCAACCATCGATGTATGTCAGGAGTGCCACAATACAACTTCCATCCGGCGACTCAACACCAGAGAGGAAATACGTCTACCCCGCGTCAGGTAAGATCGTTAGGCGCGATTCCGAAGCAGAACCAACCGGACCGCGTCGATCCAGGTAAGAGTCAAGCCTTTCCATATGGTAATAGTAAAAACGATACTTCTCCGACTTTGCCTTTATTCCCGACCAAACCCATTGAGCAGCAGCTTCACTCGCAAGCGCGCTCAAATGATAATATTATAGAGCAGCTGCGGCAGCTTCTCGCGCGCTCTGATATTGAAGAATGTAATCCAAACATACGTCGTTCAAACCCCGATTCTTATGTCCATTCCCCTCTGGTGAATGAACAGTGTTATCCCACGCAACGGCAGTTAGCAGCAAGACAGTCCCTGGCTCGTGATCTTCCTATTTTCTCTGTCGATCCTGCTGATTGGCCGATATTTATTTCGGACTATGAATACACCACTCGAACGTGCGGCTACAACGACGGTGAAAATATGGTTCGACTTCAGCGAAGCTTGAAGGGGCACGCATTGGAGAGTGTTCTCAATCGGTTAGTGCTACCAACAGCTGTGCCGCACGTTATCGAAGCTCTTCGTTTGCGGTACGGTCGTCCGGAACTCCTTATCAACGCCTTATTGCACAAGGTTCGGTCGATTCCTTCTCCTCGATCTGACAGGTTGCAGGGACTAATTGAGTACGGATTGACGGTGCAGGAACTGTGTGACCATATCGAAGCGGCTGATCAACGTGATCATCTGGCAAACCCAACACTACTTCAAGAACTCGTTTACAAGTTGCCTGCCGATCAGAAAATGATGTGGGCTGGTTACAAACGGGGGCTCAACGGAGCGAATTTGAAGACGTTTGCCGATAATATGACAGATGTGGTGCAAGATGCAACGAGCGTGGTGATGTACGAGCCGGAGAATAAGAAGAGCAGCAGTAAACCGAAGGAATACGTGGACTCACATGCAACGGACGTCGAACTGCCATCATCGTCGATGAAAACCATGAAACCTGTTGAATGTATCAACTGTAGCAAGGCAGGCCACAAGATGCGGGATTGTGGAGCTTTTAAATCGCTCGGTGTTGACGAACGCTGGAAGCGAGTCAGATCTATGGGTGTCTGTCAAATCTGCCTTTTCGGACACGGGAAACGTTCCTGCCGCAGCGAAAGTCGCTGCAACGTGAATGGTTGTCAGTACCGCCACCATCCGTTACTGCATGGAAGATCACCAGTGCTATCTATCCCCCGAGTTGCAGAAAACCATACACATCGGTTCGGCAACCCGAGCGTGCTCTTCAGGATTATTCCCGTTACGCTCTATGGCAGCTCAGGACACATGAATACCCTCGCATTCTTGGATGAAGGTTCATCGCTGACGCTCATCGAGGGTGGACTAATAGCTCAATTAGGAGTACGAGGAAGTTCACAACCTCTTTGTCTTCGTTGGACTGGGAACACCTCTCGGCTGGAGAAAAGTTCTCAGGTAGTTACGGTTGTAATATCTGGCGTCGGACAGAAGCGGCAGTTCAAACTGGCCAATGCGCGGACAGTGGAAAACCTAAATCTACCAAGTCAGAGTTTCGACTATGGCAAAGCTGTTGAACATCATCCTAACCTGAAGCAACTTCCATTACAGAGTTATCAGGGGGCACTCCCAAAAATACTCATCGGTCTCGACAACCTTCGGTTGGCGTTACCGCTAAAGGTGCGTGAAGGGGACGGAACAGGTCCTTCTGCCGTGAAGACCCGGCTGGGATGGTGTGTATACGGGCAACAGAAGGAGCAGCTTACGGAAGGTTACAGCTTCCATATTTGTGAATGCGACAGCAGCAACGAGTTGCAAGAAAGGATCAAGCAGTTTTTCGCAGTGGAAGAGACAGTAGCGATGGCGACACCAGTCTTCATCACTAAGGAAGAAGAACGGGCACAGTGCCTGTTGGAGAGAAGTACGAAGCGGGTGGGACAACACTTTGAAACGGCCCTTCTGTGGAAGCAAGACGACATTAAACTCCCTGACAGCTATGCCATGGCTGTGCGTAGGCTGCAATGCCTGGAGCGTAAACTGGACCGAGATCCTGCCTTGAACAAAAATTTCACCAACAAATCCAAGAATATCAAAATAAAGGTTACGCTCACCGAGCGACTTCAGTAGATTTGCAGAAAGCGGATCCAGCTAGAACGTGGTACTTGCCGTTGGGTGTGCTAACAAATCCAAACAAACCCGGAAAATTGCGCGTTATATGGGATGTGTCGGCGAAGGCTGGTGGCATCTCGCTGAATAGTATGCTGCTTAAAGGCCCAGATCAGCTCACAGCGTTGCCTGCCGTCTTATTTCGATTCCGGCAGTTCTGGGTAGCGGTGAATGCGGATATACAAGAGATGTTCCACCAGATATTCATAAGAGAAGTAGATCAGTGCGCACTCCTCTTTTTGTACAGGAAGGACAACACGCAGCCGGTAGATGTATTTATGATGGACGTCGTGACATTCGGTGCTACTTGTCCCCTGCATCGGCACAGTTCGTCAAGAACGTGAATGCAAAGGAGCATGCGGATCAGTTCCCACGTGCCGTGGATGGTATTCTACGCAGCCATTATGTCGATGACTATTTGGATAGCTTCGGAAGCGTTGAAGAAGCGAAGCAGGTGGCAGAAGATGTTCGACACGTGCACCGGAATGGAGGATTCAATTAACGTAACTGGAACTCGAACTGTGACGAAATCATCCAACATCTAGGAGAAACCAAGACCTTCGAAACCTAAAATCTGTACTTAGGAGTTGGCGAATCAACGAATGGGTCTTGGGCATGCTATGGAAGCCTGCTACAGATGAGTTGTGCTTCTCTACACGCATGAGCGATGAGGTGCGAGATCTGATCGAGAACGGAAACGTGCCAACCAAGCGACAGGTGCTTCGCTGCGTGATGACGCTGTTTGATCCGCTCGGATTGCTTTCTCCGTTCCTAATACATGGTTCCTGATTCAAGACCTGTGGCGAGCAGGAACCGATTGGGATGAAGCTATCGGGGACGTTGCCTATTACCGCTGGAGAAGATGGGTGGAGATGATTCAATTTGTATCGACTGTTAAAGTCCCGAGGTGCTACTTTCCACAAGCAAACGAAGATACGTACGAAGGAGCGCAGTTACACGTATTTGTCGATGCAAGCCCTACAGCATATTTGTGCGCCGTATATCTGCGCGCCAAGAACGAAGATGGTGTAATACGTTGTGCGCTAGTTGCAGGTAAAGCCAGAGTTGCCCCTCTTAAGCCTATGTCGATTCCGAGGCTTGAGCTTCAAGCTTGTGTTCTCCGAACACGCGTTCTGAAATTCGTGCAGGAAAACCACACGATTCGGGTAGAAAGAAGGGTTCTATGGACAGACTCTACCACGGCATGGCACTGGATTCGGTCGGATCCTCGTAGTTTCAAGCCCTTTGTGGCCCACCGTGTGGGGGGATACTGGACAATACGAATGCCGCGGAATGGAAGTGGATTCGGTCGCGTTTCAACTCTGCCGACGAAGCGACCAAATGGGGATGCGGTCCTTATTTCTCAGATGAGAGCATATGGTTCGACGGGCCGAAGTTACTACAAAAACCTGAAGGCGAATGGCCTAGTTCAGTACCACCGTCCGTAACCAGTCCGGAAGAGACTCGGGCATCACTGTTGCATCACGCTACGGTCGAGCGAATCATCGATTATGAAAGGTTTTCATCATGGGATCGACTACATCGCACTGTAGCCTACGCTCTACGCTTTCTGCGTAACGCAGATAAGAAACAGCCGACGAAACGAGGACAACTGGATCAAGCCGAACTACGAGCAGCGGAGGTGACCATTCTGAAGCTTGTTCAATGGGAATCGTATCCTGATGAGAAGAATATACTCCAGCGAAACGAGAGTTTGCCGGTCAACGAAAGGAAATCGCTGGATAAGAGTAGTAAGATCTATGAACTGGTACCAGTGGTCGACAAAGATGGATTGCTACGGCAGTACGGTAGGATTGGAGCCACGAAAGGCGTAAGCTACGACGTGCGCTATCCTGTGATTCTGCCCCGGGAACACTGGGTAACTAGACTAGTGATCGGGAGTGCTCGATCGTTCAGCTATGTGGGTTTAGACTACTTCGAGCCGCTGCTAGTGAAAGTCGGGCGAGCCAATGCCAAGCGATGGATTGCGCTATTTACGTGCCTAACGGTGCGTGCTGTACACCTGGAGGTAGCATTCAGCTTATCGACGTCTTCGTGTGTATCCTGCGTGCGGCGCTTCGTTGGAAGGCGCGGTTCACCGGTAGAATTCATCAGTGATAACGGGACAAACTTCCAGGGAGCCGAACGTCTGCTGCGGGAACAACTCAGCCAGGAACTGTCATTAACATTCACCAATGCATCGACGAAGTGGACCTTCATACCTCCTGGCGCCCCACACATGGGAGGCGCTTGGGAACGACTTGTACAGTCCGTCAAGAGAGCCATGATGGATGCGTACACTGAGGGGAAGTTGGACGATGAGGGATTACAAACACTGGTCGTGGAAGCGGAAAGTATCGTAAATTCGAGGCCTCTGACCTACCTGCCCCTGGACTCGGAGGAGTCAGAAGCGCTGACGCCGAACAATTTTCTGATGGGAAGTTCGAGCGGCGCTAATCAAGTGAATTTAGCACCAGATCAGCCGCAGCATCATCCGAAGGATATGTGGGATCAGATCCAGCAAAAGCTTGACCGTTTCTGGTATCACTGGACTGTGGAGTACCTTCCAGTGATACGGAGGCAACCGAAGTGGTTCGAGGAGGTGCGGCCATTGCAAGACGGTGACTTGGTGTTGGTTGTCAACAACAGCGAGCGTAACTACTGGATACGTGGACGGGTAGTCCAGACGATCGTAGGGGCCGATGGTCGAGTTCGTCAAGCATAGATACGAACTTCCGGAGGCATTCTACGTCGACCATTGGCGAAGTTAGCGTTGCTGGATGTGATGGCTAGTAATGCAGTCTTGGAGGATCACAAGATGCACTCGGGGGAGGATGTTGCTGCAGCAACAGTAGATCTGGCCGCACTGGTCACCGCCGACCGCAAGAGATGCAATGACAGCAGCATAACTGTCAGAGAAGAATGTGCATTATTGTAGTAATTGGCTTACCTATTGTAATCCTAACTCTATTGAAATCCTAACTCTATTGAATTTATTATTCTAAACCGTGAAGACAATTAGTTGAATTTATTGTGCTAAGGTGAAATAATAACGCATAATTGCTAGGTCAGGATCGCTGAAAGTTTTAGCACAACTCGAAGCTTGTCGGGATTCAATTTACACTAGAGAATACTGAATTTGTTGAATTACTTACACTACGAATAAACGTTGCTATCAAACGTCAGTTTCCAATTGATTCCGACAGTGTTGTTACAGTTGTCATTGTTTGTTTTGTTGGAAAGTTTCCGCTATTTAACCCTTTGAGGAGTGAGAGCACTCGTCAAAGGCGCGCCCCTTTATCAGTCAAAACCGGATTCATTGCAGAGGAAACAAACTATGACTCCGTTACTGACCATGCATCAGAACCCTAGTCGTAACCAATTCAAACTATAGAACATCGAATAGAACATGAGAATTCACATAAATGAAGACTAACTATGTTATCCTTATTCCAAGCTCATCCTCCGTGGCTCAATCCGAGTATTGTCGTTTTTCAAAAGGCGAAAAATGTAATAAAGACTAAGATGTGTTCGTTTGATTACAAAAAATAAATGTGTTCCCTTGTTTGAATTAATTCGGACTAAGGTTCGTTGGTAGATCTGATACCCCGTAAAGAATCACGAAAAGGTGATCTATCGTTACGGGTCAACCACCACACAATTTATGCAAACTGAATCCACATCGTTCCAACAACGCAATCAGGTCCTTCTGTAATTCATTCGCTTCTGACAAGGAATCGGCTCCGGTTAAAATATCATCAATACAGAAAAACTTCTTCACTTCTACATGTGCACCTGGAAAATCGTCCTTCTCGTCGTCTGCAAGCTGGTTCAAAGATCGCGTGGCTAGAAACGGTGCAGCAGCAGTCCCGAGGTAACTGTTTTTAACTCGAGCTCCTTCAAGGGGTTGGAGCTATCATCCCGCTACAATATCTGTTGATACAGCCATTGGTACTTGTTGACGAGTATCTGCCTGTACATTTTAGGTACGTGAGCAGTAAACGTGTACCTAAACATGCGAAATCGCAAAATAATCTCAAACAGGCTGCTTTGAACGGTCGGGCCGACCCTCATTACGTCGTTCAAATATAGCCCTGTGTTGCTCTTCGCAAAGGCGCCAACACAGAACCTTTTCAACAGCTCGTGAAGATATTCCTCTGAGTTCGAGCAGTGCGCTACCTGACAGACACGTTCAGTGCAACAAGTAGACGATGCAGCCCCAACTTGACCGGCAATTAACCAACCCAGCAGACTTTCCTGTAGCAATGGTAGATCGGCAGCTATTCTTATTTTACTAGATTGCAGCAACTCGTAAAAAATCTCCGCACCGATAAGCATATCGATACGGCTTCCATCTGCAAGCACCATATCCTCTGGTACCGGTCAGCTTCGTATGTTTGTTCTTGTGTTTTGCAATGTACCCATAACGCGAGGTACATACTACCAGTAGTCCAGGCGAAACTTGAACGTTGTTGTTCTGGATTTCACCACTGCATGAACTTTAAACTTCACGATTTATTTCATGCCATTCACATCAATAACCGGGATGTCCACACTCTTTTTAGGTAGGCGAAGCAGATTCACCTTCCTCTTCGAGACGAAACTAGCCATCGCACCGGAGTCGAGCAGCGCACGGCATTTAAACACCATAAGAATCGATCACTTCCACAACAGCTGTTCGCAGGTGCACGAGAGGTACCTGGAAATACAAACTGCGCAGCTGTCAATGGTTGCGCATTGGAACCTTCTCCAGACTTGTCTGAAGTCATCGGTGTTTCTGCTGGCGCCGATGAAAGTTGTCGTTTTTCGTCCGGGAGCATCATAGCATGGTGCTTCTTAGAGCATGTCGACCAAACCACAGTAGCCTTACAGTTTGACGTGCCTTTCTTCAAACACGAAACGCACAGACCTACTTGTTTAGCTTCGTTGTATCGAGCCTCTACGTTCTGTTTCGAAAAGGTTCACACTTTTCCACGGTATGACTCGCTTCACATACCGGACAATTATCTTGATATTTGGTGCATCACCGCAGAATGCGTCTTACTAGGTACTGCAATAGACTTCGGACTAGAAACTGCTGTTCTCACCTTCGATGGCTACACCATCTGCCCGCAGCGTTCAAGTACATAACTCACTTACGGAGAAAGGTAATCATATCTTTATAGCTCGACATCCTGCCGTGTTCAATTGTACTCTCCCTGCACTTTCTTGTCTCGGAATCGAGTTTTGAAGTCAGCAGAGTTATTACAATAGCTTCTGCCATCTTGTACATTCTCAACTTATGGAATTACAAGGAATTCACTCTTTTCGCAATCATCGACAAGGTTTTTCAGTTTTTGGAAAGATTCCCTGCACTGAAAATTAATTTTAGTGTATATTACGAAATCTAAGGTAGAACTAACAAATCTATTTGTTGTTTTCTGCAACGAAATTGTCAATGATGTCATAGAACAATGATTTGAACTTAAACCAGTTCTGTGTCTGTTGTAGCAATAGTGACAAAATTCTCGACGGTACGCTAACAACTCTGCTACTAGACTTTTCAGCATGGGCGTACTTCATCGCTTGCATCTGCTGCTGCTGTAATGCCACTGCAATTTCCTTTTGGTCATTTTCACAGTTTTGTATCATTTTACATAGCGCTATACGAACGAATTCGTACAGCTCTTCGAATTCAACGAATTTCGGTTCGAACTCAGCTCGACTTGTCACTTCTGTGAGATAGATACGGTTTTTAAAATCATTAAATTCAGCATACGCAGCATCTACTGTTCTTAGATACAAGTTCAATCCATGAATATTGAACTTACGATAGTCTTGGGCAGCAGTTTCCATTGCTTTGCGGATCCGCTCGACTTTCGCCTTCGCCGAGGCGCAGCATTGGCTTCGTGCTTCAACTGTATCTGCCTTCGGGGATTTCTTTTCTCGATCCAACTGTTGATCCTTCTACTCTCGCTCGGTTTGTGCAGGAGAATGAATAACTTTCGCTGTAGCTTGCGAACTCATGAACAGCGTCTTCTTTGCACCTACAGATTGTAGCAGCATACCACTTTCTTTTTTTACTCTTCTTTCTTCTACTTGTCAGTTTTCAGTTCAGTATCACTTTTATTTCTTATTGAATCCGCAGTTTTCTTCCAGTGTCACTCCGAGCAGTCGAGGACGCCATGTTAATTTTTTCACCGAAATTCTTTTATCGAATTCGTTTTTGAACCTAGGTTGGAACCAGGGATAAGGTGCGACTCAAATCTCTTTGAGTGCAGCACGCGCTGCTGCGAAACGGCACATTAAATTTCAAAGAGACGTGAAAGTGCAGTCTGTACTCCCGTGCACCCTTGTTTTGCCGTGCGCTCAAAGCCGACATCTCATTTCGAATTTACTCTCGTCTCTTTTGGCATTACCGATTGCACTCTCCCTTGTCATCGCTGTGCAAACACAAGTGCGAAAAACAGACACGGCGGTACTCTAGATTAGACCTACACAAATTTGTGTTTACTTCACATGCTTTCATAATGTTTTGTGTAATAAACTACAGGGCCAAATTATGTACGGAGAATCGAACGTTCGTTTTGTGCGCTCTTCTAAAACAGGAGACGCACACTAAAAATTGGGTGAAGCACTTGTCTATTTTGCACTGCTCTGAGTATTTCGACAATCCCTGGGGAACTAGTTCCAACCTGCGATACCCGAACTTATTATCAGTGCAAACCTCAATCCGATACGAGTTACAAATACAACCATACACACTGACGTTTATCACACAACAAGCCGACCCAATTTTATTACCAAATCCAGTTTGAAACTGGATCAAAAACGAATTCGCTATTTGTTCCCTTTTTTTCGATGGTCGCAACCACTCAAAAATAGTTCTGCGTTTTGGTGGTAGTAATTAACTAGTGGAACCGGAATACAAAAGAAAAGCAGTAGTTGAGCAGAATATGAGCAGAATATGAGCAGCGGATGGATAGTCACGAAGAAAAGAAGTATATTTTTTGGCTCAGGTAGTACTAGCACACCGGTCCCAAGCTCTGTCCAGGGCTTAATGATTCGCCCCTAATAACAGCGGGTGGATAGTCATGAAGAAAACGAATATTTTTTTGGCTCATGAAGTACTAGCACATCGGTCCCAAGCTAAATGATGCGCCCCTAAGACCGTAATGCCGGGGACAGACATACAACGAACAGCGTTGTACTCCTTTAGTCTAGTACGTGTTTTTGTGTACTGGATTAAAGTATTTGACAGTTCGTACAACGGTCAGCGTTGTATGTTTGTCATAAGTATAACGCACACCAATACACTCTCAAATATTCTGTCAAAATAACATAGCGAATCAAAACAAAAACAAAGATAATTGTACAAAAAGGTACTGAAAAGCGCAAGAGTGCATGGCAAGGTGCAGACTGCATGGTGTACTTCGTACCTAGGGGTTCTACAACAGTGAACCAATTTCAAATCGCTAGTTGTACATTGATTGTTGCTAATAACGTAGCTCACACCAACACACCCTCAAATATGCTGTCAAAATAACATAGCAAATCAAAACAAAAACAAAGATACTAGATCGAAAGGTACTGAAAAGCGCAAGAGTGTATAGCAAGGTGCAGACTGCATGGTGTACGTCGTACCTAGGGGTTCTACAACAGTGAACCAATTTCATATCGCTAGTTTCATATTGATTGTTGATATGAGTGTGGAAAACGGTGCCCCATTGGAGGCACCATAGGATATAAGAATGTACAATGACGGAGAACAAAATGGTGACACCGGTGCGGCATACGTTGAAGATGGCGGACTAAATACAGGAACAGAACAGAATAAAAAGGAAATACAAGGAGAAAACGTATTCGTAAACTACAAATACCAAGGCAACGACGAAGGCCCATTTCGAGTTGTGCTACAGCGAGATGTGATGGAAAACGACCAATTCACTGAAATCAACAAGATTAATGTTGGAATGGTACTGAAGCAGAATGGATTCATCAAGTCGATCATTGACATCAAGAAAACCGGATGGAACAAAGTGATGGTATACATGTTGGACATGAACGAGGCTAACCGTCTAACCACTTGCAGGAATTTGAGTATGAAACACTACAGAGCATTCATCCCAAAATACCTCGTAATGGTTAAAGGAGTTATCAATGGAATACCGGAAACAATTTTGGACCAAGAGCTGCTGGAGAATATCGAGTGTAGTACCATTGTATCGAAAGTTTTCAGAATGTCAAGGACAAGGGATAATAAGAGAGTACCGTCAAGCAATATCGGAGTCGTGTTTCGAGGCAACAAGTTACCTTCCCAGGTAAAGTTGTTCAGAGTCAGTGTTATCGTGAAACCATACATCAAAAAGGCAGTAATGTGTCAGCAATGTCTACGTTACGGCCACACCGCACCCAATTGCAAAGGACAGGCAAGGTGTGGAAATTGTGGAAACAGTCACGTCGAAAAACATTGCAACCAACTCTAGCTGGACAGTTCGCTTCCGTTGCTCGATGTCTTCCATAGCAGTTCGCGCATTTGGTTTAATGGAAGACATCGAGCAACGGAAGCGAACTGTCCAGCTAGAGAACAACAGACCAAAATCAAGACACTGATGGCACACAGAAACCTGACATATTTCGAGGTGAGACAGGAGATAATCATACCTACACAAAACAGCTACAGCATTTTGGAACACACGGAAAAATTCAAGACAATCCAAGAAAGTTACGCAGAGGCATTGAAAAGGAAGAGCTCGACAAAACCTGCGGTGAGCACAAATCGGTCCAATATTAACAAAAAAGCGCTAAAGGAAAAGCAAAAACTCAATCGGAAGCAGAGGATGAACATGGAATGGAGGAGGAGCCCTCAAGAAAAAGGAAAGCGGCAGAAAGGTTGAATCAGGAACAAAAACGAGAATCAATATCGATGGAGAAACATTTCGAGCTTCGTAAGAGATGGGAAGAAAAAATGAAGGAGATGGCAGAACAACGGGAAACATACAAGCAGATGGTGAACAGCACGTTCCAGAATCTTTCAATGGCCGTTAGCCGCAATGATGATTCGAGCTATACTATGATCATTGAAGCAGTAAGAAAATTAGCACAATCTCTTGGGTACTCAGTGTAAGAAACAAGTGACGAATGTTACCAAGGTGCTTGAAAATAATATCCCGAGTCTGGGAAAAAATAAGATGGAGCTCTCACATGAGCTTCACACAAATAAGTATGACGCTGCAATACTGGCTGAAATATGGGTAAATGACAACAACTTAATACCACTAAGCATATCAGGATACCACAAGATTCTCGCGCCCAGACCAACCGAAGTTGGTGGTAGAGTGGGAATATATCTTAGGACTGTATACAATTTTCAAATACTAACTCTAACCAGTACAAATATGTTTTAAGTAGTAGGTATAAAAATAAATAATTTACAGTTACACATAGTCTCTGTTTACATAAATCCACGAATCTCAACGGGAGATCTTAAAACCGGCCTTGCGAATCTTATATTAGAAACTAGAGGGATGTCTAAATTGTTAATAGGAGGTGATTTTAACGCACACAACACATATTGGGGATGCAATAGCAACAACAACAAAGGAAACATAGTATTAGACAATATACTAACCTCAAATCTGTTGATAATCAACAATGGAGAGAAAACATACAGGCCTACAAATTTATCACACAGACCAAGCGCTATAGACTTTTCACTCTGTAGTCCAGCTATATTTACTAATTCAGTTTGGCAAGTTAAGGACCACTCCATAGGAGGCTCTGGACATTTAGCGATACACATTGAATTAGGAGACGTAAGACCTAAGAAAGAAAGAGAAAAATACAATTATAACAAAATCCATAAGGAGATAAAGGAGATCAGTCACACTGATTTCGAATCAATTCTAGATCTAGAAAATATTATTCAATCAAAAATTAACAGTTAATTAGTTAACACATATACATCTAAATACTATTGGAGTAATGAGCTCAGCACATTATATGAGCAAAAAAATAGCCAGAAAGAGATACAACCAATGCTCTATGTGCACTACAAAAGGCAAACGCCAAATTCTTGAGAGAGAAAAAGACGCTGATGAGAGAAAAGTTAGCAGAAATTACCAAAAATATAGACCCAAGAGATACCATAGGTAATTGGAAGCTAGTCAAGAACCTTAAGCATAGGCATGAAGATAAACCAAAAAACAACGTCATACTGATCTCCAAAGATGCAGCTCGTCAGTTCCTAGAAAACAATTTCGATACAGCTCCAATAAGCAACCCACGAAGCGATCATAGGTATTCGGAAGAGAAAGGCAACCTTATAACGCTAGGCAGTCTAAACGGATTTTTGCAAAGTAAGAGAAAACACTCAGCCCCAGGGACGGATGGAATAACATATAGCATGTTAAGGCAAATGATCACGGACACCAAGTTGAAGGTTATAGAGGAACTTAATTCCTACTACAAAGTTGGACACCTTCCGGACCACCTTAAAGAAGTGAGGATGATACCCATACTC
Organism: Aedes koreicus; assembly: GCA_024533555.2. Taxonomy (NCBI): domain Eukaryota; kingdom Metazoa; phylum Arthropoda; class Insecta; order Diptera; family Culicidae; genus Aedes; species Aedes koreicus. The sequence continues at coordinate 45,353 of JAHHFK020003400.1, forward strand.
AAGGTTGGGCGTGAGCAAAATGACCTTTCAGCCTACAGACCAATAGCAATGCTATCTACACTAACAAAATCCATCAATGAAAATATTTTAACAAAGATTAAAAAACATGTAAACGAAAAACAGTTAATACCAAGTACTCAAAGAAAACGAAAACGACAGGTATGCATTGGAGTTTTCTTCGACTTTTCTAATGCTTTCAATACTGTAGAATTACAAAAACGTTTAGTAACACTGGAAAATATGCAGTTCCCCATGGATATAACGCAATGGATAGCAAACTTTCTTTACAGCCGGAAGTTGATCCTGCAAACGGAAGAGGGAAAAGTTGAGATGAACATCTCCCAAGGATTGCCCCAGGGAGACGTACTCTCACCAATACTATTTAATTTATACTCGGCAAAACTGCACAACGGAACACAAGCGGATGTTGTGACAATACAATTTGTAGACAATTTTTTTTAAATAATAAGAGGGCACACTCCCGAGCAAGCGATATCAAAAGTGCAAACAGAAATAAATCACTTTACAAATAGATGTACCGATCTACATCTTAAGCTGAACGAGACAAAAACAAAGGAAATACTATTCACAGCTGCAAACATCGACCTGAACTTAAAAAAAGGACAAATGGGTATAGAAACAGTCAGGAATTATAAATATCTGGGAGTCTACCTCGACAAAAATCTATCGTATGGAACACACATCAGGGCGATAAAAAATAAAATCAGTGACCGACAGAACATGCTTAAAATTATTGGAAGCATAATGAAAGGTGCCACCCCACAAGTCATGACAATGTTCCATAAAGCCCTGTTAGTTTCCGTACTCATTCTCTATGGATCATCCTTATATGGAGGAACATCAAAAGCGTATCAAAACATGCTTGATGTATCCAACAGACAGTGCCAAAGGATAGCGACCGGATGCACCAGGACAACTTCAACAAATACCTTAGCAGCCTTGAGCAACGAAAAACCACTACACCTTATACGGGAATACCATACCAAGAAAAGAATCGCACAACACATCAGAAGACAGGACCCTATCGGGAAGCAGCTTCTGCAATTGACAGCAACAGGGATGTAATTCCGGAAGACCAACGTACATACACTCAAAAAAATCGTCACGTTGTTTTCACGTGAAATTTGACGTAACTTCCACCTGAACACGTAACCAAATCTTCTTCAGTAAAATCAGGTGAACATTACGTGTCCAGTGAATTGTACGTGAAAATCACGTAAAATTTATGTGATTTTCACGTAGAATGTGAAGTTACGCGGAAATCACGTAGCTCTTACGTGAATTTCACGTGTTTATTACTGGTTTTGGCAGTGGACGAAAATTACGTGCGTTTCACGTGGAAGTAACGTGTCGATTTTTTTGAGTGTACATGGAAAAAGTATTCCTGGAGAACGTGGATCAGCTGCTGAATGTGTATCAGAATCGGAAGAACACTACAAACGAATCGGAAGTCACAATGGAAACTCTGGTAGACGGGATGCGGCAAGTGCTATTCGGCAGATAACGAAGGACGTGAACAACACTAAATATGCTCAATGGGAGCATATATATACTGATGCATCACAATCCGATACCAATTGTAGCAAAGAGTGCTCATTGAAGAAAACGGTACAGAAATCAGCATGAGACTGGAATACAGGTGTTGCATAATGACAGCAGAAATATTGGCAATAAGGATAGCAACGAGAGAGGCACCAATATCACAGCAACTTTAAACAGTCAGTTCTCTTTCTGCTTTCGATTGGTACGGTTAAGTTTTGTTTCTTCGTGCGATAGCCTTCTTCTATACGGCATTGTAATCAGTTTGCATTGTTCTTTCATCATCAACCCGGTCGCTTTTGTTATAGCAGCAATGTGCGAGTTGAAAAATACTGTGCGATTTACCTTCGGCAATGGAGCGGATAAACTAAGCTTAGGCGAAGTGGCAAATTTCGTCAAAGGCTTGGATGCGGAGCTTGATTAAATTGAAGCTGCATATAGGATAGCAGATGAAAAGTCCCTTCTCGTCAAATTCAAATCCCGTCATCCCTGCACTTCGCCAATCGGAAGGGTAACATGTATTACGAAGGCAACAAGGATAAATGCTTCATCTGCAAAGAAGTGGGATATCTGATGGCTTCTTGTCCCAAGCGGAATGTTCAGAGTCAGCCGAAAGTCCGTCGACAAGAAAATGAACAGAACGGTAAATGGAAGAAAACGTACGGATAAGCAGTAACCGGAGACACAGCCAGCATAGGATCTGAAGCTGAAGGTGATAGCGAATTGGAAACGCTAGAGGTGCTGGAAGACAAAATGGAGGAATCTGTCATGATACCGGTGGATAACGAAATCAGTAACGCTGAACCGAAGGATATGGATACCCGCGATCGCTCGTTGTTACAGTTTGCTGCATTCATGTCAACAGGGATAAGTAAACAGAAAGAAATGGCTAGAATAGTAAAAGAACAAGAAGAAGGTGCCATAAAGTCGCCCCCAAGAAAGAAGAAGAACACTAATTTGTTTAAGAAATAGTTTTTTTTTTTTACCCACAAACATTGCCTATGGCTCCGTAAAGCTAACGCGATTGAGCCGTACAAATAAACGAACTGGTAAAAAAAACTTAAAACAGTTATATTCACGGATTCGCTATCAGCATGCTGGTACTTCATCAACCAGGCTAACCAGGAAAACATAGATAAAATTTCCCATGAAATATTTGAAAACATGGCAAAGAAACGTATTTCCTTACAATGGATTCCAGCGCACGTGGGCGTCGAAGGCAATGAAAAGCGGACGAGTTGGCTAAACATGGCTCAAACAGCCCAGCCATACTACGGAACAAATTACTCTGGCACGATGTTATATGCGACTTTAAAAAACAGCTACAGGAGAACACGAACCACTGGTATGAGCCTGTACACGCTATAAAAAATTTGACTTACTGTGAGTCATGTTTTCAAGCGTCCTGTGAGAGTGAGTGAGAAAGCAGCAATACACGGCTCACAGTAAAAGTAAAAAAGATAAAACAATTTTAGCAGCGTGCACAGGTTCATAGAGGAATCGCTCTCGAAGAAGGAAAAGGCCGGAAGTTTTATTATATAATGCAATACTTTCCGGAAAACCCATGGTACTGGAATCAAAAACAAATGAACGGAGAGGATGGACTCCTAAACCGAATCATGTCTGGTCACGACTATTCTAATTTTTGGTTAGCCAAACTAAAATTAAGAGACGTCGAAGAATGCGACCTATGTAAGGAACTGGATACTACGGAACACGCACTGCTTTGGTGCATCAAATATGGACACATAAGAAACCATTTCGACTGGGATCAGTATCGAAACCTGAAAGATCTAATAGGAGACCTGGATGAAGACAAATTTAAGGAGATACTCATTTTTTTTAAATTGGCTAGATTGAAGCCATAAATACCTTACGTTAAAAAATACCAGAGGGCAGCAACTGGCGAAGCCAAAATTAACAAAATCCAACAACATTAACATAATATCTTCTCCTTTCGCGCACGAATTGAGATCGACAATTCACTTCTTTAAACGCTAGTACGACATCCGGATCGAACGGGACCAAATGTTCGCTTCGGATAACTCAGTGCAAAAAAGAGTCAGTGGACTTTATATGAAATATAATAAACACGTCTTAACTGCGTGAACGTTTATTTGCAACTAATACTAACGAAGTATCGACTTGAAAACACAGGGTTGAATTCCAAAATAACGCGTTTAGTAGGTGTGAGCTTAAGATAAACTGTTATAACAAATGAGATTTAATGCTGTCATTTAATTTTGCAACAAATAAGTATTCACAAACTACGCTGATTGACTAACTGTTTATATCCTTTATACTTACTTGACAAAACAGTGTACCAGAGCTACTTATTCTAAACGATTGCAACATTGACAAGGCAGGTGAACCGGAAGACTTACGCCGAAAATGCTGCACCGTCAAGGAACTAGACCTTGCCCAGAACAAACTGGAGAATTGGGATGAGGTATGGTAGAGACAATGATAACCTAGACTTGATATCATTTTTTTTTCTCAATATTTTAGGTCTTTCGAATACTTTCGCATATGCCTCGCGTAGAATTTGTTAATCTGAGCCTAAATCGACTGGGTGGTCCAATCGAGTTTTCACCTCCCTGTAGAATGGATCGGCTTCGAAGCTTGGTGCTGAACAATACAAAGTTGGAATGGTATGGTGTCGAGACACTCCTACGATTGCTTCCAGTTCTTGAAGAGCTTCATCTAAGTTTGAATGAGTATACACACGTGCTAATTGATACCATAGTGGATGGTGATTACGAAACTGAACCAATTGATGAAACTAGCTGTGACGAAACAATCTGCCAATGCCCACAAGATCATATTCAATCTAGTCGAGGTCAAAAACGTAGCGCCTCTGAATGTTCTCTATACAAGAAAACCGAGGCTCATCCGGTTGTCAAAAAGTTACACCTCACAGGAAATCACATCAGCGAGTGGAGCGAAATATGCAGAGTTGGGCGATTGTTCCCAAATCTAGAAGCTCTTGTGCTTGCGGATTGTCCAATCGAGTAAGTTTACAGTTATGGTAATTAGAATTCTTATTTTGTAATTCAACGTTTTTTCTCAGCTCACTCTGTCCACCTGATAATAGCGAAGAGAAACAACGCGGTTCAATTGATTCACAGTTTACAAAAACGGAAAGCCATGAAAATTTCAAGTTCGTTCCATACAATGTGGCCATGGTTATTTGATTCCTTTATCTCTAATATGTTCTTATACTACCTACAGGAATTTGTCATTGCTAAATTTGAGCAACGCTAAAATCGATTCATGGGACGACATCGACCGGTTAGCTCGGTTTCCTGCCTTGAAAAACCTTCGTGTGCAGGTAATTATGGTCTGCCGATAATTGGCTCTACATTAATAACAATGAATGCGAATCCATCTCAGTGCTGGCCATTGTGGGATAAATGTGACTCAACTGAGCATGAACGACGGCAACTGTTGATTGCCAGACTGCCGAAGATCAACATACTCAACGGGGGGGATGTAATCGGTTCCGTTGAGCGCGAAGATGCTGAACGGTCATTTATTCGTTATTACCTTGACAAGCCGGAAAGCGATCGACCCGAGAGGTACTTATTTAATTTTGAAATATGTTTATAAAAACTGACTTGATTATCAAACATTTTGAAGATACTTTGAATTATTGGCTGTGCATGGTAAATTGGACCCATTGGTAAACATCGATTTAAGGCCAGAAAGAAGGGTAAAAATTACCTTTACATACGGAGACACAAGCGATGAGCGCACTGTGGATGTATACAGGTAGGAACTTAGGTTTTACACTGTGTTTCTTTTAGACTGTTGCCATCATTTTTACCTTATTAAATTGTCCCTTCCTTCGTTCTAAACTTAAAGAAGTAGTTTTAATTGAGGAAACAGCGATATCAATGCATAGTATAGCATAGAACATTTGTCGAGTACTTTTTCAAACAGACGTATCTGATTTTTGTATACAAAGAGGGGAAGCAACATAAATTTCTCAACATAAACTCACACCAAAACTATCAGTACCCTCACGGAAAGTAGCATCACCATCATTTTAGGGAAATGTTATTCCTTGTGTTGGTGGCCCTAGTTTTCATGAAAGTTCATAGGATTTCAAGCATTTATGGTTTGAATCTTAGTTCCCCTCTTTGGTTACATAGCGTGGGGAGAGTCACCAAGATAAGCCTATCCACTTCCAATTAACATTTCGCCTAAAATTTTGAAGATCGTAAACCCGTTTCTCTCTGCGCACCTGGCCACGTACTTACAACTGTTTGAAAAATTGATAATTGTCTTAAACTATTGCCGAAAGTCCCAGCACTTCAACCTACAACCTTCATAGATGTTCAAGAGATAAAAAAATGTCGAATTTGTATATTTAATTTGTGGAATGGTTATATATGTTCAATATAGTTCACCTTTAATTAAAATTGATAAAAAATGAATAACTGGAACTATTACTTACCAACATTATCCTTCATTGATAAATCTAACATCCTTCATTGATAAATCTAACATCCTTCATTGATAAATACTTACATATATACACACATGCACACATACATATATGTCTACAATAACAATAACAGTAACGGTAACAATAAAGTAGCCCAATCTCTGCACGACACGCCAGCGAGATCAAAGAAAGGGTAGCTCTCTGCCAGCAGTTGATCCTCGGCAACCCTCATTACGGTGTCCAGAACGCGGAGCTGGTGCGCATCGCTCACACATTCCTGGGATCCCTTGTCCGTGAGTCCGATCAGCTCTAACAGGCTCAGCTGGAAACAGTTGGTCGAAGTTAGCATCCTGGTATTAGTAAACCTATAGAATGATGCAGATCCTGATTGCTGATGTTTATTAATCATTGGAGTTTATTCTTGTTGACTCCAGGATACCGGAAATGAAACGTCTCCCAAACCATTATTGACCCAAAGGGCAGGGCAGATAACGATCATATGTTCTTGGCAACAAAAACAAGTGAGAGAAGAGAAGAAGAAAAGAAATGAGAAAAGAAACAATAACATAGTAAGTGTTAATGTGAGTTAATATAAATAATTACAATACGCACTTACACCTACCACCTAGAGTAACAATAATGCCGAAAAAAAGAGTTAGTAATAAGACATAACTACAATATAACTAAGCTACGCGGATGAACGTTGGTTCTTGTTAGTATAGACCCGCCCTGGCGGTCCCGTTAACATTAATGATAGGCAGCTATAGTAAGATTATGCGCAATGGTTTCTATAGCTATGTTAAAGGTATGACTAATCATGTTTCTTAAAACAACCCTACCCTTGAGTATGTGATCTGGCCGCGATGGTAGGGCCTACGCCATTCGTATTGGGATGGTAACCAAAGACATATTCTGACGTGATGGTATCACATGTTGACTATTTTTATTTTATGCCGCGTCACATATTTGGCATTGATGCACTAATTTTACGGATGTGATCCAACGGACGTCCTGTCTGGAAATCTCGAATTGTGATGCTGTCTAGTGGGGCTCTCTCCTCAGCCATAATGAAGTGGGATTTCCTCTTGGATGCAACACTTTTTTGAAGCGTTCCTTTACAGGACGAGCCGTAATCATGCTTTAAAACAGATAGCTAGGTACCAATAGTATAATAAACAATGTATCCATAAGCATCAACATTCATAGGAACTCGACTGTTGGATTCACGGAGTAGAAGTTTTTTTCAAAACTATATAAGTGGCGCCAAACTTATTCTGTATGTTTCACTCCAAAGAATAATCTCAGAACGGCTTCAATCTCGATAATTTTATATTAGGAGATAGGGAATGGACGCGATGAAGCTTATCTTTTGCCACCAAAAAGTGAATCCTATAGCTGACTACGACTCAAAAAAAAAAAACGACTGTTAGACTGCAAATGCACGCAAATCATTGAAAACAATTCAATAACTTAGAAAATTGCATGAGACAAAACAAAACAAGCAATGAAATAAAAGGGGAACAAAAACTTTCCTACAAATAACACAAGTCATTTTAAATAACGCAAAAGACAAAAACGGACTTGGGCAGACAAAGTAATAAGGAAATGATGCATAATTGACTTTAGGCACACATGAACACTTGACATCATTAAACTAAACTATAAATATCTAAAGAGGAAGTGAAAGATCATCTTGAACTTATAAACGTCACACTATTCGAGCAGATAAATGAAACAATGCCTCCCAAACTCAGTCGAAGTAGTCCTCTCTCTCATACGGCCCCCAAAAATCTTACTTATGGGACCAATAAGACTTATAAAATCAAACATCAATAAAACGAGCAGTATTCAGACATCACGACGACATAATGACAAACGAACCTATTCAAATTACTTTTACAACCACAAAACAAATAATTACTTGATAAACCCGAACTGTGTCCTCTACCCGTAGGTTCAGAGAGGGGAAGAAAAAATTACAATGATCACGTGAGAATGCAAGGAGGGATCATTACTATAAGGTTCTTGAAGTCAGCCTATGTAAAATAATTTATTTGGTTTATACAACTAAGTGAGATATAATTGAGCAAACACATTGCAGCTCATCCGGAATGATCTCTCATGTGCATCTGCAGATCAATTATGAATAGCAGTTACGAGAATGTAACCACGAATGACTAACGCGCATTGAATATTCCAATCAGTAATATCTTCGCTATTCTCTACCCTACATACCTTATTCCCGCGACCAAAACAGCAGAACTTTCTAACACTAGTGAGCCACAAACAACGAATAAACAGACTGAAGCAGCTAATTAGGGATTATCGAAAAACGGGACTGCAAAGATGGAGCATATGAAGTATGAAGGTGGATTTCTACTAGTAAAAAGAATGCCGCCCGACGGTCATTGTTTGTTCTCATCCTTAATATGCCAGTTTTATCGCAATGAATGCGATAGCCCAGAGCATCATCGAAAAGTCATGGATCTTCGTAGAAAAGTGGTTGAATATATTAGAAACAACATGCCGACATTCCGGGAATCGCTGACAGACACGGTTGACATGCTTGAAAATCCAGGAACGGACGTGGAAAGAAAAATTGAAGAGTTCTTATGTAGACTGGAAGGAAGTAACGAATGGGGAGGGTAGGAATCTATTGCAGCAGCAGCAAATATTATGAATAGGAGAATCGATGTCTACTGTGAGGAAGGGGACATCATCACGTTCAACAGAAGCGCTACAGCCAGAGGAGTTCTGAGAATAGCTTACCGTGTGGCTATTGGGAGAAGGAGCAGAGCGGAAAGAAGAACTGATAGAGTTCACTATAATAGCGTAGTGCAACGTTTACGGCAAACAAGGCGAGATGTAAACTATACCGAAGGAAATAGTGAGGACAACAACCTCATCCCTCCAGATACACAAATACATAATTTTCAAAGAAACGTCAATATCAACGATTCGCGAATCAGTAACGATCTGGAAAACTTCACAGTAGTCGAAACCGGAAACAATGATCAAGAAAAATTAATATTTATAAGCTGGAATGCGAGAGGTTGCTCAGAGGAATCAAAAAGAACAGAAATGGATAATTTCTTCGTTAAAAATAAGTACGAAATTATTGCACTCCAGGAAAAACGCATCGCAGAATGTTCTTTGGAACCAGAGAATTATTATTGGTTCAACGTAAACATCATCGGAGCAAAAAATCGAGTCGGAGGGGGAACAGCCATTCTGATAAGAAAACCATCACTGCTGAAAAACGGGTTCAGGAAAATAAGTGACAACGCATGCGCAATGCTAGTCAATATATATGGACACAAAGTGATATTCATCTCATGTTACATTAGAAGCGAGCCAAATATAAATAATATAGAATTCGGAAAACTATCCCAATATATTATCTCCCTACCTGAGAAACTCAGAAAGAATATTATCATAGCGGGTGACATGAACGCTCACATAGGTATACAGGACCGGGCTGACTCCGATAAAGCGATAGTAGGAAACAACCTCTTACATCAACACTGCAACTCTAATGGTCTCGAAATGAAAGCGTTCTTACATGGAGCTAGAATGAAAAATTACCTCTCATTTAGCAAATCTCCATCGGTTAAGTTAAAGTTCATCCCAATTAGACCAAATCCTGATGTCCGAAATGACCTTTATGAAAATATGAATAAGAGCGTTTTATGATTGTACTTTACGTAGCGATCACAAAATGATAGAATGCAACGTCACTCACAACTTCCTTCCGGAACAACTCCCCCGATCGCGAACCGACAAAATCCCTCCCAAAAGAATAAAATTTAACCTAGAAATCCTCAAAAAGGATGAGGAAAAACTGAAATTCCGAAAGAACATGGACAGAATAAATTCCCGAAATTCCGCTACCATATATTCAACGAATGACGAAAAATGGGCATCAATTGAATCAGCGGTAATAGGAGCGGCCAATACAGTACTTATATCTCCTGGTTCACCTCCAACCCCTCGACGACAACAAGCGCACAAAGACTACTTCATAGCGCAACAACAACACCTGAAAAACAAGGATGATCCGGTCCTGAAGAAGGCGGCAAGAGACGCTGGAAAACAAAAACGAATAGCATACGAACAACATTTTGCGGAAAAGGTGGAGAAGTTTTTGAACGAAATTGAAGAAGAAAACTCGCTGGCAAAACTGACTAAAACCTTTCGATTCATTAAACTACACCGGCGTCTGCGTGAAAATAAGAAGAAAAGCTATATAAATATTCAGCAATGGGAACAAAAATTATCAATGTATTCGAACCATAATGATGAACAAGGCACAATCCCCGAAGATGACGGACGAAGCGCGGGACCGGAACCAACATGAGAGGAAATTCAAGAAATCATTTGGTCTACCAGGAATAACAGTGCACCCGGAGTAGATAAGATGAACAATGAACTGCTGAAATATGCATCCGAAAATCTACATGATGAAATAACAAAAATTATGAAGGAGGTGTTCAGAACAAACAACATACCAAAAGCTTGGACAAACACGGTGCAAGTGCCAATCCCTAAAACACCAAATGCTTCAACTGTAGAGGACTACAGATGTATAACACTGTGCACAGCGGCGTACAAAATCTATGCGAAAATACTGCTGAAACGATTGAGAGAGCAACTTGATCCATTACCAAGCTACCAGATGGCGTTTCAGGCCAAGCGAAGTGCAACAGACCAAATATTCATATTACGACGAATCTTAGATGAAAGATGGAGAAAGGGTTTGAAAACGATCGTTGTATCAATTGATCTGAAGCAGGCGTTTGATAGGATTGACACATCAAAAGCGGCTGAAATCATGAACAAATTCGGAATCCCACAAGCCCTCATCAATCGAATCATTAAGGCATGCCTATACGAAATCACGTCGATACAATGGTACGGACAGCGCACTAAAACGAAAACAAAACAAAGAGGCATTAAACAGGGATGTCCATTAAGCCCAGAATTGTTCATACTAATGCTACACCACGTTCTAAAGACACTCCAAGAAAAGTGGCCAGAAATACGACTGGAGCATGGTTACAGCATACAGCTTCCATGCATTCTATGCTACGCGGACGACATACTTTTCCTATGCAACAACGAAGACGATATTGAACGCCTTCTAGATCTTTTAATTCCATTGCTAGAAACAATAGGATTAGAAATCAACACCAGCAAAACAAAAATCCTTTTCAGAGACCCATATGACATTGAAAACACAGCACCGGCAACCACCCGAATGTTTGGTAAATATGAACTGACTGTTGTAACAATGCTGAAATACTTGGGATCTTACATAACTAGCAGTTTAACAAGAGGAGCTACAACATCAGAAAGAATCAGCAAATCATACAAAGCTTTCTTCCATTTAGCTTCCTTTCTAAGGAAACATAAACTGAAATGGGAAATAATTAAAAGGTTATACCATTGCTTAGTTACACTAGTAAAAATAATGCCTCGGAATTGTATTTTTTAAATAATAAACTAATGAATTCATTGTACTGTCATCGGCAGCTTTTTTTATATTTATCTTTATTACGGATGTTTTCAGTGTCGGATTGGTTCATTTCCGGAATTGAAGAATTTGAATTGCATTTATCTCATTGTTTTTTGGTCCTTAAAAAAGATATAGCAAGTATTCACAACTTATTTGATGGCTTCGTGGTTGTATGGTTAGCGATATCATCCGCCGTTAAACCGTATTGTAAGCATAACTTTCTAGCTTGCCTTTACCGACTGCCCTAAGTGAGGACCCCTTTTTTTCTAATTTTATGTGTTAAGTATCTAGAGTCTACGCAAGCTCTGACCACCATCTCCAATAAAAATAGTGTAAATTGACTTTATTTTATTAACTAACAAAAAGTAAAACTTTTGAGGGTCTTAAACATTCTATCACCTTTTGTTATTTGTTTTAGTAATATTTAACAATTAATTTCATCTTTAAGAAAGTTGCATTGCTTTGATGCTCTAATATAATGTTTTCCATTTTCCTTCTCCAATCGACAAATCATCGTAGAAGTCAATGAAATTTCCGTTATCTTCAACATGATTCTGTTTACTGAAACTCTATATAGGACATTTATTTCAATAAAATTACATTTTTTATTATACAGAACCGTAGTGGACCTTAAGTCACGTTTGGAAAGAATCGTCGGACTTCCAGCATCCAAGATGCGTCTGTTTTATGTCGATCAGGATTTGCGCGACCTACAGGGACTGGAAGAGATGAAGTACCCTCACAAAAGGCTGTACAGTTACAATATTCGATCTGGTGACGAAATAATTATCGACCAAAAGCATTAGCAGCAACACTGCCATTTTCACAACTTATAAGTAACAAAAAATAACTTTAAACTAATAAAAAAAAACAGGAATAGGACTGCCATTGTTATTCACAACGATGCTATCAAACTATATCATATGCAGCTACTAGATGTCTTTATTAAAACTCTCAATGCGCTTAGAATAGACGTAAATATTTAAAAACGTAATAATTTATACGTATCCCCAGTGTTAACAGCACAAATCCTATCATATTATACTTACTTACCTTACAAAATCAGAAACACCGACGAATATTTGGACAGTTGAGACAATATTGGCAGTTGCACGAGTATAAGTAAACTTCGGGTAGGCAAAGTTATGCTTGCATAAAGTATAGGTCACGCCTGGCCGAATATAGAAGCAGAACTGAAGTCATAATTTTACTTAAAACATGAGTTAAACAATTGATTGTGATGAAATTTACTTTTAAATTAGCAGTAAAAATGCGGTATATAATTACGGCAATGAATAATAAAGCAAATCATAAATAATGTAAATTAATATGAATAGTAATATCACAGTCCAATTTTGAAATAAATGCAAACGTAGTTGACTCTCCAGAATATTACATCTTTTTTTTTCTTTTCGGGATATAAACCACTGCCACCAGTTATTCGATCTTTTATAGTATGTCCTTTGCTTAGTTCATATTGAGTTACTTCATAACTTTTAAAGGCATGATAAAGTCTAAGATTTTGTTACAATTTTCATTGTTTATTGGTTGATTGCAATGAATCGAATATTATTTAAAGTTTCCGCCATAAATACCTTTTGAATAATGAGACTCGGTCAACACCGGATTCTTTGCAAAAAAGCAAACAAAACCATTAATACTGCCCATAAAAGCATATCTGTCCCATCTGGAAAAACGCTGTTGAAATTTTATTTCTCTGTAGGTTGTTATGGATGGGGCAACTTAGCTTTGATAGTTTGTTATTTTCTGAACAAAACATGGTACTTTCAATGCACAGTGCAAAATTTTGGTGATGCACAATTGATTGCAACGGATAACTCGTTTTCGATAGAAATCCACATGGGATAGTTATGCTTTTATGGACAGCATATTGACCATGGATCAGAACTTTAGTCCTAACCGCTTCAAGCTAAAGAACATCAAATAGAAGATAAGAAACTAGGTGAGAACTAATTAATGTTTTCCTTGTTTTCAAGCACATCGCCGGTGATTGAATCCGAGTATTGAAGGGCCACCCCAGCGTAGTGGTTAACATCCACACCTTTCACGACTAAGTCACGAGTTTGAATCTTACCCTGGATAAAGTAACAAAAATACCCAAAAGTGTTTAACTGAATACGATGGGATCTCCTAGCGTTACGGGTCAAAACTTTTAGATCTTATTTCCGTTTATGCGTTACCAGTCTCTAGTCTTGAGCAACTTAGACTTATAGGATAAGCTATACACAAACCTCTTTCCGGCTACTTAGTCAACACAAATATCTTGAAAGCTGGGTAAGTAACCAAAATAAATAAATTGAAAGACAAAAAATATATATATATTAAAACCGCTATTAGAGCGACTTGAAACATCACTACGCATTTTTTTTATGTTCAGAATTTCAGAAATTATATTGGTGATTTCAATTTACCATGTTGGATGTGGATGAAATTGTGCCTCTAGCGACTACCGCAATCTTGGATTCATTATCCTTTCTTATCTTAAAATACACAAGGGAATGGTGACTTTTCCTACATGAAATTTTTTATTGGCATTCCTTGGCATGATGTCCTACCCTAAAATTGTTACGACATAGCGCATGCGACTTCAACATTCCATCTCTATCCGATAGTACCATTCGTAGAGATCGGCGGCATTGAACGCCCCTTTCAAGCCTCTGTAGAACTGTAAGTCGCTTTCAAAGATTTTTGTGGCTTCGGTTTCGATGGATGCTGCATTTGACCGGCACCACTAGTGTCGGCCACTTTAGGTGGAAGACTGCAAAACCTTGATATGACGCTACGAAAACTCCAATAAATCGTCCAACCTATTCTGCTGCTGACTGCTCCTGTGAACGTCGGCACTGGATTCCTTGGAAAATGTGGGCTACTTGAAAATCACTTGTACCTGCCGCATATTAAAGCTGCTTGCTGTTATTAAAGCGTTTCAATAGCAAATACCATACCACCTGATAGATGACCTTGGTGATTGAGAGTGGATCGATAAGGGCCTTCGGTTCTCCAGTGAGGGACCCAATGAAATGAACCATTTTGACCTCTGCTAGATCCATCTTCCAATGAATAAGAGACGTGAACAAGTCGCGGAAGCTCAGCCAATTGTCGATGTCCCCGCTGAACATCTGCAGTTTCATCTGAGGAAGGCAAATGTGGTTGCTGACGGCTGATGATAACCCTTCCAGAACAGATGGCTTCTGAAGTTTCTTGATCGTCGCCAACAGAAAGGACGCCTGCGTGAATCGTTAAATGTTGTCTAAGAATAGCTGAATTTTCTTCAGCTTTGACACAAATGCACCGTCGTTGGTATTTTATGAGCAGATGTTTCACCGGGTGGTGCCACGTCGTCACAGAGTTGAAGCCTGAAAGAGAGAGGTGCGGTGAAGTGTAGGTATTAGATATCGCAGAAAATTACAGGATTTCAACTTTTGATGTTGGGGATATCTTTTTATTACACATTCAGATTTTTATCCGGTAATTTTTTTTACAGATAACTAAAATTTCACCGAGATCCGTTAAATCGGATTACCGAACGTTCAGCTGTTGAGAATTCGGTAAAATTTTACAGATTTCTGTAAAAAAATCTATGTGTGTAGGTAGTGCCACGTAGAAAATGCCACGTAGTTTTTTCAAACCGAAAATATAACTATTTGTCCACTTGATGTTGTGTGTTGTCCGTTGTCTAATATTAAGTATTGAGTCTGAAAAACTTCTGATTAAAGCAGGTGTTCATTGTCTTTTCATAGCTGCGTATTTACCGACTGAGCTAGAGAAGGACAACACCGTCTACCATTTTTAATTGGCTCTATGCCAACATAACAGCAACTGAATTTGAAAAAAGTTACAAGTAACGGTAAAAGGTGACGTGGTCCTATGTCAAGAACGTGGTTCGGTCGCAAACACTGCCTTTTATCCTTCCCATCGCCGATGGGCCATCGGGGTGTCAAGATCAATGTGTTGACGGATGACGCACCTTTTTCCAAAAGACGAAGGGAGATATTAAGATAAAAAGCATGTTGAAAATGGAAATTTGTATGGATTTCTGGATTCATCGTCGCTGAGAAACCTGAGTTCTTTATACTTTCGGTTAGGAACCAATGCTATGATACACGCAATGCATTGATTACGTTTTATGTATTATGCAAAATAAGAGACATGCTTCCAACCTGTTGAATGCCAAATTTTGTGTTGTGAGCAATGAGAAAAATAAAAATCATGAGAAAATAATGCTCACTTGTCTCACCACAATCCAACTTCCACTCGATGCCTGACATGCGTACAAATGATTGTATACATACCAAGCGTATTCTCTTTTATCTCACAGGACATATAATATGTAATAGTAAGGGAGTAAAGTGCTGATTACATTTATTAGACCATTCAAAACTACCAGCAAAAGCACTACAACCTGTTAGGTCAGTTCGACTAGTCTAAAAAGTAACATAGTTATAGCATTCTGAAATGAAACTGTGCTGGCAAATGTATGATGTCCAAAATCTTTTAGTAAAGCAATGTATCGGGCAGTAGTACTACCCTTGATATCAGCCGGAGAATTTTAGCATTCTTATCAGTTTGTTGTAAACTCATCTGGAGTCAGCATCCTGAAAAATAAATTTCCGAGTAAAACAGTGGGAAATATATTGTGATTTTTGAAAAGTTATATTTTGTAATATTTGTCCACACGTGAATTTTAGAATTTGTTTAACGATTATCAAATCTAGCAATAATCGAAACTTGTAAGGTAAGGAGTGTTCTTTAAATTAACTTTATGTTTTATTTTGTTAAATTGATTATCGATTTAATTGTCTCAATTCTCATGAGTAATTTATGCTGTGTAATGTGCTTGTCGTAAAACATCATGTATAAAAAAAAAAGTAGAGGGTTTTGCTTACAACCTCCAACATTAATAAAGTAGGCAAGAATCATCATCCCAAGAGATTTTCAAGGACATCCGTCTACAGATATTTTAATGGCATTACGTTGCACTCCTACCTCTCACGCTTCATCATTATTCAAGCTGGCATACCCACCTTTTCTTTGGATCAGTTCACTTTCACTGATGATTCTGCATTCTTTTCTTGACTCGAATCCGAACGAAACGTGCGGTTGTTGGCTAGGATATTACAAGACATCACGAGACAGCCCTTGTCGAAGGCTCGGACTATCGCGGGCGTAGCTTAAAATGAACATAAGCATTGGCGTATGATAGACGTAGCGTATGATAGTCATAATAAAACTGACATAAAGAAATAATTTCGAGAAGTAAAAGAGAGCACCTTAATAAGTAAAATTCTTTCTTTTATTATACATCAAGGGGATTTTTATTAAATGATCTAGAAATATGCTGCCCTTAAAATAATATCTTTCCCATCTGGAAAAACGGCAAGTCGAGAAAAAAGCTGTTGAAAATTTATTTCTGTGTAAGTTATTATGGATGGGACAATCTATTTTTGGTAATTTAATTTTCCACTCTTGTGTTAACTGTCAGAAATAAATAAATAAATAAAGAAATACATTTTCTGAATATCGGTGATGAACAATAGACGATAAAAATCGATAAAAATCAATATGAGACAATTATGCTTCTATGGACAGTATGGTGAGTGAACAAGTTGCGGGATCGAGGATTGATGATATATAAAGGCTAGTATCCAGCTCAAAATAAGTGTGCATTAGGATAGGACAGGTAATGGTCAAGAAATGCTTTTTCTTTCGGAATTACTTACCTTGTATGCAGCTCAAAAGGAAGGCAAACGTCGTAACGTTAGTGACGCCTGTCCATGTAATCTAAATGGGGCTGTCACTTTTCCTTGCGGAATTATATTCCGTTCTATTATTCCGCAAGGAAAACTGAAATTTCACCCATAGTGGAGTAGTTGTAACATAGGTGAAATGGCACAAATTACCTCAGGTCCTTACTTGGCAGCTGCATACTAGGCTTAAGCACAGAGAACAGACATCCAAGCTGGAGTGCCCTCCGTGTGTAAATTTCTGTAACTGCCATTTTAAAATTACAGCTTATTTCCGTTAGTTTTGGTGAATCGTATGTTGATGGCGTCACCTGCGCGCCTTGAGATGTGATAGTCTGTCAATTTTAGTTTGGTGAAACCTAGACTAGGCAGCGCTGATTTTCCAACGGTTTGCTTTTAAAAATTTACACAGTAAATTAGGAAAAAAGTGATTGAGCCTGGATGTCCGTTCTCTGTGGCTTAAGGCTAGTATGCAGCTCAAAATTAGTGTGCATTAGGATAGGACAAGTAATGGTCAAGAAATGCAAAATTAGTGTGTAGTAGGATAGGACAAGTAATGGTCAAGAAATGCTTTTTCTGTCGGAATTACTTACCTTGTATGCAGCTGAAAAGGAGGGCAAACTTCGTTACGTTAGTAACACCTGCCCATGTAATCTAAATGGGGGTGTCACTTTTCCTTGCGGAATAATATTCCGTTATATTATTCCGCAAGGAAAACTAACATGTCACCCACACTGGAGCAGTAGTCAAATTTACATCGGTAGAAATGGCTAAAATTACTTCAGGTCCTTACTTGTCAGCTGCATACTACACTCTAAGCTCAGTTTACCCATAATAGCAAAAAAGTGCACATACTCTTTTTGGGGGGGGGTTGATTTTCCCAATTTTTTTTTAATTTTTTTGGGGAAAAAAATAAAAAAAAAGGGGGAAAAAAAAAATAAAAAAAAAAAAAAAAATTAAAAAAAAAAACCCCCAAAAAAAAAAAACCCCCACAAGTGGAAAAAAATTCAAAGGGAGGATAGGCAAAAAAAAAAAAAAATTTTTTTTTTTTAAAAAAAAAAAAAAAAAAGAAAAAAGGAAAGCTATTTTTTATAAAAAAAAAAATTTTTATAAAAAAAAAAATTTTTTTTTTATACATTAACTGTTATGTTTGTGTTCTCCGTGCGTGGAGTAACGATTATGATGTAGAAGGAGATGTCTCGCTCATCGCCATGAGGCACCAAGAGTGGACAGTAATGTTTGCTAGAATGAAAGATATGAAGAGAAAGTTGAAAGTTCCGTCAGTGTACGGTAGGCTAGAAATAGAACAGAGGTATTGAAAATTGAGTGAAAGGGCATGGTAAAGTAGTATTCGAACCACAGACGTTTCATTTGCCTGACATCCCACTATGGGGTAGCTCGAGAAGCAGATAACCCTGCCACCTCGACGAGGCAAAAGAAACGTGGCAGAACGCACTCTAATACTACCGATAGCTTGCGATAGTTTTCTAGCGGTAGATTGCACACACTCTGTTTTTGATGCATACATGGGCGAGAGGAGACTGTCTCCCATTGGGTTTGTTTTTGATACACAACGTCTGATAAACACTCACATTTTATTTTCTCGTCGTCTCTGACTTAGAGACCTCGGAGAGAAAAGACTGTAAAGCGTTGTGATACTGGTCCCCACCAGTATGAATTTATGGGTACCACCATTTATGGGTTTTTTATATATTAATTGTTGTGTTTGTGTTCTCCGGGGGGGGGGGAAGGATTAGGAGGGGGGAGGGGGGGGCGGTGGGGGGGGGGGGGGGGGGGGGGGGAGGAGGGGGAGAAAGAAAAGAATGGGGAGGAAAGGGGGTGGGGGGGGGGGGCAGGGTTATCTGCTTCTCGAGCTACCCCATAGTGGGATGTCAGGCAAATGAAACGTCTGTGGTTCGAATACTACTTTACCATGCCCTTTCACTCAATTTTCAATACCTCTGTTCTATTTCTAGCCTACCGTACACTGACGGAACTTTCAACTTTCTCTTCATATCTTTCATTCTAGCAAACATTACTGTCCACTCTTGGTGCCTCATGGCGATGAGCGAGACATCTCCTTCTACAACAAATAATTACAAAATAAAGACAAATTTATGATGATGATGTACCAATAAATGTGTATGTGCATTTTTCTCGATTATGAGTATTCTTCACCCATATTTGGGTAAACTGATCTTAGCGTGTAGGATTTAAGACAGATCTGTGGATACAGGAAATGCTAGTGGAGACACCGAGTAAAAGACAATGTCATGTTAAGCCTACTCTGAGAAAAATTCTACCGTTATACCGACAATTAAGTCATGGTCAAGATGACTATTGC
This sequence comes from Aedes koreicus, assembly GCA_024533555.2. Taxonomy (NCBI): domain Eukaryota; kingdom Metazoa; phylum Arthropoda; class Insecta; order Diptera; family Culicidae; genus Aedes; species Aedes koreicus. The sequence continues at coordinate 64,987 of JAHHFK020003400.1, forward strand.
ATGTAATGGTTACAATAACCATGAAAATGGACGAATTTACCACGTTCATGGCATTCTTGACTATGATCATGGTAACAAGGACTATTCCGACATTATGGTAAATATTTTATCAACTATTTTCAATGGTCGTTTTGACCATGATCATAGTCGGTTCAGAATCACTATACTGCCATAGTCATCCTAACCCCCAATAATGGTAAAATTGATTATCAAATTTGTCTCTGTGTAGTATGCAGCTGGCAAGTAAACGCCGGAATTAATGTTTACCCTTTCTACACGCAGAAAAAAATACCGTCATAACAAACATATGCCACATAAATCCAAATATAAACTAAGTTGATTCTAGCCGCAAACATAAACTTGTTTTTTTATAAATTTTTTTTTTAAAAAAAAAAAAAATCTGTTTTTTAAAAAAAAAATTTTTTTTTTTTTTTTTTAATATTTTTAATGGTAAAAAAAAAAATAATTTTTTTGATAAAAAAATTTTTTTTTTATAAAAAATATGATGTTGCATATGCAACTGATCGACGAACCCCGTAAAGAAATATGATTTTTTTTTTGTGTTTGATATCCCAAGTAACAAATTCAATCTTAAGGTACACTTGAAGAAGTTTTTAAGACTCATTTGATAAAACCACACATAAAACTAGATATTCTACATAACATCGATAAAGCAGCCATAAACCCTCATAAGTTCAAAAAGGCCTATACTACAGGAGGTTCTCAAGACTATTCCCTAAGGTTCGCTTACAACTTGATAGTTTTATCGGTACATACTTGTAATGACATTCAAGACATGCTTAAAACTATGATAAAACTACCACATGTTTTGATAATTTTATGATTTTCGTCTTTCAGAAAACTTCCAGTCCGTCACAAATATGTTTCGAAGATTCCATTTTTCGATTCGTTCTGCTGAATGGGGACTTTTTTTTGTTTATAGTTGAGTGGAAGGTACTTTAGAAAAAAATATCGATGTACATATGGTATTTCTTTTCCAAAGTGGATCCGAATGTAAATTAATTGTAAAATTCACCATAAATGCATTTTTTGCCTGCAATTGATACATTTTTCATGCGACGTTCAGTTTCTTGGTGTTTTATAACATAAAAGTGCGAAAATTTTAATGCGAACTGAATTATAGCAAGAACATTGATTTATTTAAAAAATAAAAAATGCTTGAAGATTCAACAATTAAGTGACAAGGCTGATAAATTGTTAGTTCTTGAATGAATTGTGTCTACAATCCATTTTAAGTTTCAAAATGTATTTTGAACAGCATTGTTTGTTCGTAGCATTGGAAAAACGAGAGTTTTGATGCATACATATGTAAATGGCTAACATTCCGAGGAATCCAGAATAGCCACGCTCGTCATTTTTCAATGGTTTTATCTGACACTACCATTAAACGCAAATAAAACTAATATTTCTTGCACAAGACTAACAAACTTTTTTGAGGAGCGCGATAAGTTCATCTTTATTTGTTCTATTCTTGAAAACGATGAGTTACGCTCGAATAAAACTTGTTTAAATTGCTCAAGGTAAACAAGTCTTTCGTAAAACTCCGTTCGCACTACAGCTTGTATTACGTGATATAAACTATCTTGATATCAACATCTATGCACCTAGTTTTCACTGGATATAATGTGCATGGCATTTGATATCAAGATACACTATATCAAGTAATATAGGCTGCAGTGTAAACAGGGTATAAGATAGCCATACAATCAGTGTGGAGAAGGCACATCATAAACAAAGAAAATGTGAACGTTCAAATCAAAAGTGCCTATGCATAATTGTTGTTCTCAGTCATAATTACAGCTTATAATTTATTGTTTTTAATCACCAGTACCAGTCAATAAAAACAAAAAAAAAAAAAAAAACCCAACTTGAATATGCTAACAATGGTTTTGGGAAGAATAATAGATAATAATATTGCGTCGATGGCTGAAACATCAGTTGAGCGAAAAATAATTTTTCTCTAGATCTATACGCTAAACCTAACGTCGGAAGAAGAGCGCTGTGTAGTGGATCACTGAGCGATTCAAGCGCACTACTTCCGACTTTAGATTTAACGTATAGATAATGGACAAAATCGATTTTCGCTCAGATGATAAACCAATTTTTACAACGAGTATAAATATTGTATAGCCTGTTGGGAACTGAAATGCATGACTCAGAAGAATTTAACATTAACATAACTTTTTACTATCGTAGTGCACGTTAAACCTTACGACGAAAGTACTGCGCTGTATTTCCACGGTGGTGCGCCATATAACGCACTACCTGGGACGTTAGGTTTAACGTGCACAACTGGCATAAAATCAAATATCATAAGATATGCATTTCGGTTTTCAACTGGCGACACATTGCACCATATAATTTGAATCATTACAAAAAATATGACGCATAACGCATAGACCTTTCTGATAAGTTAGTCTCAGTAGGCTGTGAGTCCAATGGAATCCTGCGATGGTCAAAACAAAATTGTCGTTGGTGGCTGAGATGAAGGAGTACTCAATTATATTAGGTTTTTATTGAATTTCTGCTTGAACGATTCACTATTTTATTAAATCTTCCACCTATGGGCGTCCATTGTCCAGTTTGTTTATTTTTCACATAATGTTCTTTCTCAACAGTATGTGCTCTTATTTAAAATCAAATAGTTCTAAGAGCGTTTTATGGCAGCGTTTTCAAGATACATTCATCTTAAAGAAGAATGTCATAAAACTTTTTCAAAATTTTTATCAGGTTTTCTGAAAGTTGCGAAACGATGTCTTGAGAGGGGAATCAAGTATCTTATAAAATTACTTATAAGGGGAATAACACTTATAAATTATGTAGTTTTATGGAGGTTTCTTCAAGTATTCTTTAATCACTCTTAAGAACTGTTAATCAATTAAAACCACCTTAACTTGAAAAATGCCCGGATAAAACCAGAAAATTTCCATAATGCTTTGATAAAACTACCATAAAACATGAATAAAACCAATTTGTATTTGAATTGTTACTTGGGATTGTTCTGACCGTTAACCGTTGTTAATATTTACTATCACGTTTAACAAATGAAAGCAAGCGTGATGGCGCGGGCGCTTTGGAAGGATAAAATGTTATCCAACAATTGAAAGCAACGAAATTGTAAGTTTATTTTATTTTCGTTATAAATAAATAAACAAATTACAAAAAAATTACAAAGAATCGATTAATAAACCAAGAATTTTGGCTTTGTAGCATATGGCAAATACTGCAAATGACTGTTTTTTTTATCTTTTTAACTTTTTTTTATTTATTCCAAATTTGACACTATTTTACATTCATATATTAACCTAGGTGCTCCTGCTAAGTAATTAGCATTTCAACCTTATATGCTATCATTTATATCTAATTGTGTTAATATTATTTTTACCTTGTCTATTCAGTATTTTTAACAGGGTTTTTTTTTGCCTGCGTGTAAGAATAATTATTGATTTCTTAAAACTAGTTCTTATCTATAGAGAGAATTGATCATTGCAATTGAAGATTGCAATAATTTTTGTTTAAAATTATGAATTATTTTGTTGGAAATTTCTTCTAGAGTCTCAACGTTTGAAATTCTATGTAATTCAGTAGTACTGAACCAGGGTTGCAGCTTCAAAATCATTTTCAGAACTTTGTTCTAAATCCTTTGAAGTGCTTTTTTCCTAGTAACACAACAACTAGACCATATTGGTACAGCATAAAGCATGGCCGGTCTAAACATTTGTTTGAATATTAGAAGTTTGTTCTTCAAACAAAGTTTGGATTTTCTGTTTATAAGAGGATATAAACATTTTATATATTTATTACATTTGGCTTGAATGCCCTAAATGCGATCTTTAAAAGTAAATTTTTGATCAAGTATCAGTCCAAGATATTTTACTTGATTTGACCAAGAAATTTGAACTCCGTTCATAGTGACCATATGACTATTACTTGGTTTCAAAAATGCAGCTCTAGGCTTGTGTTTTTTATAATATTAGTTGAGTTTTGGAAGCATTAAGAGAAATCTTCCATTTTTGTAAATAATCTGTAAAAATTTCCAAGCTTTTTTGTAGCCTTTTGACACGAAGACTTTTTCCTTTAGCGGAAATGCCTGTGTCATCAGCAAAGCAAGATTTCTGACAGCCCTGAGGTAAATCAGGGAGATCTGAAGTGAAAATGTTATAAAGTATTGGCCCAAGAATGCTACCTTGAGGAACACCAGCTCTAACAGGCAATTGATCAGATTTAGAATTCTGATAATTTACTTGCAAAGTTCTATCAGTTAAGAAGTTTTGAACTAATTTCATGATATAAAGCGGAAAATGGAACTTTTTCAGTTTCGCAATCAAACCTTCATGCCAAACACTGTCGAATGCTTTTTCTATGTCTAGAAGAGCACTCCAGTGGAGCAGCCTTCAGCTTTGTTTGAACGAATTAAATTTGTAACTCTCAAAAGTTGATGCGTAGTTGAATGCTCATGGCGGAATCCAAATTACTCATCAGCAAAAATTGAGTTTGTATTGATTTTTTTTTATGAATTCATTTATTTGTACAGGCTTAATCGAATCAACTTTACAGAGCCATGTTTTCATGTTTATATACATCAGTTATCTTAGAACTAAGGTTAAGGGGGTGGAACCGATTATTGGCGGCCGTCTCGAGGTTAATAGGAATTACAATTTTGTGGATGGGAAAATTGCGGTGGAAATTTTAAACAAAGCATAAGGAACAATGGTTTTCTTATATCTAGAATTTCAAATTACAATTTTTAAATTGAACGTTTTCAATTTAAAAAAAAATCACTCATACACACACAACAACACTCACACACACAACTGCAATCACACACCGATGCACGCAATCCTCAAAAATTTAACCTAAACAAGTAAGTTAATCAAACTACAATCTACGGCTAATGTTAGTCAAAAACACATAAATAAATTTCATAAACTCCAGATCGCGTGCAGCCAAAATGTCTCGAATCGGTACATTGGGTTGTCTACCTCGAGCCCGAAGGGAATCATAAAGCTCAGATCTGACTACACGATGCTCAGCACAAAACCAAATAACGTGATCTGCGTCCTGGTAACCTTGTCCGCATTCACAGAGATTGCTGTCTCCCAGCCCAACACGGAACAAATGAGCGTTTAAAGAATAATGATTGGACATGAGGCGAGACATCACACGAATGAAGTCTCGACCCACATCCAATCCCCTGAACCAACATTTCTTAGACACCTTAGGAGTGATAGAATGTAGCCATCGCCCCAAATCTCCTTTACTCCATTTATACTGCCAGCTATCGAGTGATATCTGACGAAAAATATAGACAAATTCGTTGAAGGCGATTTGTCGGTCATAAATATCGCCTTCCATAGCGCCCACCCTTGCAAGCGAGTCCGCTTTCTCATTGTCAGGAATCGAACAATGTGAAGGGACCCAAAAAAGGTGATAATAAAAGAACGCGAAGATAAAGCACTTAGAAGACCTCGTATTTTCATAAGAAAATAAGAGGTGTGCTTTACCGGCCTCAAGGAGCGAAAAGCCTCTATAGAACTAAGACTATCCGTGAAAATGAAGTATTGATCCGGTGTTAGTGAGGCAACAGTTTCAAAGGGAAAATGAATTGCTGCCAATTCCGCGACAAAAACAGAACAAGGTGCTTGAAGTTTACGAGCGACGCTATAATTTGCATTGTATACACCAAAGCCAGCGGACCCAAGTAGCAATTCAAATGCAAATTGGTTTTATTCATGTTTTATGGTAGTTTTATCAGAGCATTATGGAGTTCATCCGGTTTTATCAGGGCATTTTTCAAGTTAAGGTGGTTTTAATTGATTAACAGTTCTTAAGAGTGATTAAAGAATACTTGAAGAAACCTCCATAAAACTACATAATTTATAAGTGTTATTCCCCTTATAAGTAATTTTATAAGATACTTGATCCCCCTCTCAAGACATCGTTTCGCAACTTGCATAAAACCTGATAAAAGTTTTGTAAAAGTTTTATGACATTCTTCTTTAAGATGAATGTATCTTGGAAATGCTGCCATAAAACTCTCTTAGAACCATTTGATTTTAAATAAGAGCACATATTCTTGAGAAAGAACATTATGTGAAAAATAAACAAACTGTCACAATGGACGCCCACAGGTGGAAAAAATTAAAAACCAGCGGATCGTTCAAGCGGAAATTCAATAAAAACCTATTCAATATATTGAACACTCCTTCATCTCAGCCACCAACGACAATTTTTTTTTACCATTCCATTGGATTCGCAGCTTACTGAGACTAACTTATCAAAAGGGTCTATGCGTTATGCGTAAAACGAATAAAATAAAATGGTGCAATGTGTCGCCAGTTGAAAACCGAAATGCATAACTCATGATATTTGATTTTATGCCAGTTGTGCAAGTAAAAGCTAACGTCTCAGGTAGTGCGTTATATGGCGCACCACCGTGGAAATACAGCGCAGTACTTTTGACGTAAGGTTGAATGTGCACTACGATTGTAAAATGCTATGTTAATGTTGAATTCTCCCGAGTCGTGCATTTCAGTTCCCAATAGGCTACACAATATTTATACTCGTTGCAAGTAAAAATTGGTATATCATCTGAGCGAAAATCGATTTTTCCCATGATCCGCACGTTTAATCCAAAGTCGGAAGTACTGCGCTGGAATCGCTTAGTGATCCACTACATAGTGCACTTCTTCCAAAGCTAGGTTCAGCGTACAGATCAAGAGAAAAATCATCTTTCGCTCAACTGATGTTTCAGCCATCGACGCAATATTATTATCTGTTCTTCTTCCCAAATCCATTGTTAGCATATTCAAGTCAGAGTTTTTTTTTAATGTTTTAATCGCCTTACGCTGGTGATTAAAAACAACAAATTATAAGCCGTAATTATGAACAACAACTATGCATAGGCACTTTTGATTTGAACGTTCACATTTTCTTTGTTTATGATGTGCCTTCTCCACAATGAATTTATGGTTATCTTACGAAAGACTTGTTTACTTTGAGCAATTCAAACAAGTTTTATTCAAGCGTTACTCCTCTTTTTCAAGAATAGAACAAGTAAAGATGAACTTATCGCGCTCCTAAAAAAATCTTGTTAGTCTTGTGGAAGAAATATTAGTTTTATATGCGTTTTATGGTAGTTTTAGATAAAACCACTGAAAAAATGGCGAACGTGGCTATTCTGGATTCCCTCCGAATGGTAGCCATTTTCATATATATGCAACAAAACTCTCGTTTTTCCAATGCTACGAACAATTTCTGCTGTTTAAAATACATTTTGAAACTTAAAATGGATTGTAGACACAATTTATTCAAGATCTAACAATTTATCAGCCTTGTCACTTAATTGTTGAATTGTCAAGTATTTTTTTATTTTTCAAATAAATCAATGTTCTAGCAATGATTCCGTGGCGCATTAAAATTTTCGAACTTTTATGTTATAAAACACCAATAAACTGAACGTCGCATGAAAAATTTATCAATTGCTGGCAAAAAACTCATGCATTTATGGTCAATTTTACAATTAATTTGCATACGTATCCACTTTGGAAAAGAAACATCATATGTGTATCGATGTTTTTTTTTTCTCTTAAAAAAGTCCCCATTCAGCAGAACGAATCCAAAAATGGAATCTTAGAAACATATTTGTGACGGACTGGAAGTGTTCTTAAAGAGGAAAATCATAAAACTACCAAAACTTGTGGTAGTTTTATCACAGTTTTGGTAGTTGAACAGTTGAACAGTTGAAAACAAAAACTACCGTATTCTATAACCGACAAAATCGTTGTCCGGTACAACGTTAGAAGATCTTGCGGATGCGCTCCCCACCAGGTCCCGGTAATTGTGCAGAGAAAGTTTATCCTTTGTTGGCATTTTCGCTTCAGATACTCAATACCCCAAGATATTTAAATGACATAGCATGAGTTATCGGTGTACCCAAAATTTGAAGCTTCGGTTGTGCAGGGTTAAGCTTCTTAGAAAAAAACTACCAACTCAGTTTTCTCCGTAGAGAATTCGATACCTAGCTCAATAGCTCAAGTAGACACATTGTCTAAGGTATCCTGTAAGGGTCCTTGCAGCTCGACCCTATTGGGTCCCGTGACAGACACTACACCGTCATTTGCAAGTTGTCTCAACGTACATTTCTCACTCAGACAACCGTCAATGTCTTTGACATAAAAATTATACAAAAGAGGGCTTAAACATGATCCCTGGGGGAGACCCATGTAGCTACATCGAAAAGCTGTAGAGTTTCCATGAGAAAAGCTCATATGTTTCTCTGACAGCAAATTGTACACAAAATTGTTCATTAATGGAGAAAAGCCACAAGCGTGGAGTTTATCTGAGAGAACTTCAACAGATACTGAATCAAAAGCCCCCTTTATGTCCAAGAATACAGAAGCCATTTGCTCTTTTTTAGCAAAAGCTAACTGAATATCTGTGGAAAGCAACGCGAGGCAGTCGTTCGTTCCCTTACCCCTACGGAAACCATATTGAGTATCTGAAAGCAGGTTATTCGTCTCAACCCATTTGTCCAGACGGAAAAGGATCACCCAAGTAACCACGAGGCTGTAATAGCATGCATATATAGGGCATATGTATTACGTCTAGTGCATCATTGAAGTTGGATTAAAGCTGAAAAGGGCCCCACTAACATCGAACTAATGCTATATCTTTTGTAATGCCATAAGACATTGCTAAAGTAGCATTATTGCATTGGTAATGCATCACTACATTCTTAAGCTAATCTAACGCTTCATTACTTGACAACTGTTGAATTGATGCGATCCCGCATTAATGATGTTGATTTTGGGTTGAACAAGTGCAATAATATAATGCTTGTGGTTACTTGGGCATTTTCTCCAACAACTTTCGAATACAAGATAACATCGCGATGGGTCGATAGGAGTTGTGGTTGGACGCGGGTTTACCAGGTTTTTGAATGGCAATAACTCTCACTCGTCTCCAGTCATCCGGTACAATGTTGAGTTCCAGAAACTGATTAAACAAGTGCAACATGCGCCTCTTAGCGACGTCTGGAAGGTTCTTAAGCAAGTTGAACTTGATTCTATCAGCCCCTGGAGCCGTATTGCCACACGAAAGGAGTGCGAGATAGAGAGTTCTACCATTGAAAAAGGCTGGCTGATCTCATCTATCAAATTCGTGGTTTCGCGAGGTAACATTTGTGCTGGCACAGAATCTGGACAAACTTTTCGTGCGAACTTGAGGATCCATTGGTCCGAATACTCCTCGTTCTCGTTGTTCGTAATTCTGTTACGCAATCTTCGCGCCGTATCCCAAAGGGTATTCATCGACGTTTCACGCGATAGCCCATCCACGAATTGTCGCCAGTAACCGCGTTTCTTGGCCTTGATGAGGCTTTTAAATTCTCGTTCTAGAGCCGTGTACCTTTCGAAGTGCTCAGGTGTTCCACGTCTACGGAAAACTTTGAACTTGTCGGACTTTTTGCGGTAAACCTTGGTGCATTGCTGATCCCACCATGGGGAAGGAGGTTTCCTGCGAAATGACGTTCCTGGAACTGGTCGAGTTTGAGCTTGAAGCGCGCTTTCCAAAATCAGGTTGGAGAGGAAGTTATATTCCTCAAGCGGTGGAAGCCCTTCTACCGCTGTAACGGCTTCATCTATTGCTGTCGTGAACCTTGTCCAATCGATATTACGAGTTAGATCATACGTGACGTTGATGGATTCCGGCGGAGTGAGCCCGGTGACAACCGAAATTTTAATAGGCAAATGATCACTACCATGTGGATCCTGGATCACGTTCCACGTGCATTCCAACGATAATGAATTCGAGCAAAGTGTGCGGTTTAACCTACTGCCAAGTGAGGATAGACCAGCCAAGCGTGTAATTTCTCCATTGTTGAGAACAGTCATATTGAAGTTGTCACAGAGGCCATATATCAAAGAAGACCGGTTGTCATCGTACAGTTCTTCCCAGCCTGTACCGTGAGAGTTAAAATCTCCCATGACCAACCGTGGAGCAGGAAGAACCGAACAAATATCTGAAAGTTGTTTCTGGCTTATTGAGGCTCTGGGAGGAATATAAACAGAAGCAATGCAAAGGCTTTTATTTTTAATAACAGCTTGACATGCGACAACTTCAATACCTGGAATAGGAGGAAAATTCACTCTATAGAAGGAGTTGCACTTTTTGATCCCCAAAAGTACTCCTCCTCCACGTGAATCCTCACGATCAAGCCGAATAATGTTGAAATCGTGAATCGGAAGATCGATTCCGGGTGAAAGCCATGTTTCACAAAGAGCAAATGCATCACAACCGATATTGTGAGCTAAAAATTTAAATGATTCCAATTTAGGAATAAGACTTCGACAATTCCACTGCAGAACAGTGATCAAATCCCCGATCTCTTTTGGCAAATTATCCATCGAAGGAAATGATAGCTGCAAGGAGGGGCCACTTTAATGTTAATTTCTTCAAAAAAGTTTTCACAGTGGGAAGCATTGCCATAACAATGCTTTTAAGAAGGTCAGACATTTCGAGGTACTTGAAAATATCTTCCACAATATCATCAAATGAGAACAGCTCAGATGAAGAGGGGGCTTCTGTTCTTAAAATCGGGGCATCGGGGGTTTTGGATGTCCCCGCGAGAGATGGGAAATCCTGTGTGTAGTTGGCACTTCGAAAACCAGTAGGATTTGGATTACCCTTATTTCCACTGCTCTTTGAATTGGGCATGTTGATTTGGGGCTTTTGTTCAGCTACTTTCCCTGCTCGGATGCGTCTTCGCTTCCGTTAAGCACCTTCCGGAAAACTGAAAGATGTCCCCTCCTCAACCAAGTCCAAATCAGACTCGTCATCTGACAGAGGAGCAAATGGATTTGTATTGATATCGGGTGGCGAGGCTTTCTTAAGCATTTCTGCAAAAGATTGCCTTGAACGTTGTTTCAGAAAACGTTCCAATTTTTCCCCGCGTTGTTTGTACGCCGGGCATGACGAGATAGCATGGGGAGGAGTTCCTTAGCAGAAAACGCATTTTAGTGTGTTATCTGCACAGGGACCACCCGCATAATCATAAACCATTCCTGGACCATTTCCCTTATTGTTGACGACCGTTTCCGTTATTGTTACGACATTTACCGTTATAGTTGACAACTATAAACTAACAATCTCCTATATAGTTTTAACAATATGTCAGATGGTTAAAGGCCAAAAAACAATATGATGAATAGGCGGTTAAGTTAGGTTACCATAAAAAAATGGAAATTTTCACGAACAAAATTTTCGTTGTACTCTATGCCAGAAAGTTGGTATAAAATCCAAACCGAGTGCAGACAATAAAATACCTTTCAATGACAATATGGCATACATTAACAATATGTGTTAATGTAGAGGTTGTATAGTTAAAATGAGATGCAACTATTCGATAACAATAACATAAAATGTGATAATATATCTTACATTCGAAATATAGTTTTGACTATAGAGCAAATTGTTTTCCGTTATGCGGGCAGCCTCATATTTCTCCCCGCAAGTTGAGCAGCGTGCCTTATTGCCGCAATGGGAGGCCGTATGCCCCATCTGCTGGCAGTTTTGGCAGATCATTACCCGGGGTACAAACAACCGCACAGGTAGCCGAAGTTTGTCCAGTTCTAAGTACACTGATAGGCAAAATAAAGTGCCCACCTCATCGTTTTTTTCAATTTCTCTCATTTACTTGGTTCAAATTAAAGTAAACACACTGTATTTTTTTTATTATCTTATTTTTTATATTCTTTTTAAGTTTCACTTATGGAATACTGAAAAAAAGGAGTTTTAGCTAAAGAAAAAAAAATCAATTTGTGTTGAAAAAAAAAAACAGTGACAAAATAAAGTGCCCACTTAATTTAGGCTACAGAAAACATAAATTAAAGTAAATTAAAAGCATTTCAATAATTGATGTGTCCTCCTTTGGCCTTCAGGACCTCCTGCAGGCGCTTCGACATGCTCTCGACCAGGTTCTTTAGGTGCTGTGGATCTAGCTCTTCCCAGGCGCGCTCCAGGGCTTCAAAATAGTTATTTTTATTGGTAACACCAGTTTTGTCAACCCTGGCATCGAGAATCGCCCACAAATTCTCGATGGGATTGAGGTCCGGGCTTTGTGGAGGCCATTCCAGCGGTTTTATCCGACAAAACCGGAAGAAAGACTTGGTCTTCTTGGCAGTATGCTTCGGGTCGTTGTCCTGCTGGAATACGAACTTCTCTTCAAGGCCCGTCTGGATCAGCGAAACCTCCAGATTTTCTCGCAGGATGTTGATGTAAGAATCTGCCGTCATTATCCCGTCGATTTTCACAATGCTTCCCACTCCACCCCACGAAAAACACCCCCAGGCCATCACATTTCCTCCTCCATGCTTCATCGTGCCTTGAATGTGGCGCTCCTGAAGCTCCTCTCCCGATCTGCACCAAACACGAACCCGCCGCTTTCGGTTAAACAGCTCGAATTTTGATTCGTCCGTCCAGAGAACCGTTTTCCAGAACTCTAGGGGCTTATCAGCATGCTCCTTAGCAAACTTAAGCCGTTTGGCTTTGTTTGCCTTGCTGATAAATGGGCGCTTCCGGGCAAGTTTGCTATTCAACCCCTGTGCTACGAGACGGCGACGAACAGTTCGACCGGAAATTGATAACTGAATGGTTTCCTGGATCTCGCGGACAGTTACCTTCGGGTTCTTCTTGACTTCGCGCATGATCTTGGTGTCCGTTCTCGCACCGTTTTCCGCTTCCTGCCTCTGCCAGGGCGATCCACCACTGATCCAAACGTTTTAAGCTTCAGAAGAATTTTGCCAACCGCTGCCTTACTGATACTGTACTTCTTAGCGACAGCCCGGTGCGATTCACCGTTTTGCACATCACGAACGACCAATTTTCGGATACACAAGGGAATTGCTTTCGAAAGCACTGCGTTATCCATTTTTTCAATTGAATCAAATGCGATCACGTATACAAATGCACCAGGTTGAGCCGTTTGCTTCAAAACATGTCAAAATATCAAAACATAAACAATCGAGGGGTCTTCCAATGGAAACTTATCGAAAACATGTCGATTTTTGAAGTGGGCACTTTATTTTGTCACTGTTTTTTTTACAACACAAATTGATTTTTTTTCTTTACGTAAAACTCATTTTTTTCAGTATTCCATAAGTGAAACTTAAAAAGAATATAAAAAATAAAATAAGAAAAAAAAACTACACTGTGTTTGCTTTAATTTGAACCAAGTATATGAGAGAAATTGAAAAAAACGAAGAGGTGGGCACTTTATTTTGCCTATCAGTGTA
>JAHHFK020003402.1:0-15000 GCA_024533555.2 Aedes koreicus
CACGATGAGACATAATTTAGGGCACTTTGCATTCTGTTAGCGAGAGTACAGTCATGTTTACCGCGTACTATTATGACTATATCATTTGCGAAGCCAATTACTTCAAAAAGATTTTTCAGTTTTCAGATTTTTGAAGAAATCATCAACTATTAAAGACCACAATAGAGGTGACAATATGCCTTCTTGTGGATACCCTTGAGCTTCTGAGATTCTGAGATTTGCTGAAATGTGTCTTTTTGATGGCATCTCGTTGATTCAATCGACAATACGCTTATGAAAGCCAAGCTTCATCATTGCTTTTATCATTGAGCTATGAGATGAATTATCAAATGCTCCTTCAATGTCTAGGAAGGCAGCCAGTGAAATTTCTTTCACTTGAATTGATGTTTCGAGTTTTGTAACAACCGCATGCAATGCTGTTACCGATGATTAACCTTCCTGAACTAATACTTACTTAGAGGAGTTTCAATTAAGTATGATGACTTTATACCACTAAGAAAGGTGGAACCTTCAGCAGCAAGTAAAGAACTTTCCGAGCTGTAGAGTATCGTTCGAAATTCGGTCACTACTTAGCGGTAGTGTTTTCTTGGAAAGCATTTTTCAACGAGTTCATATCGTGAACAAGACCACCTAGAAACTTCAAATCTTCAGAAAAGTAGTTAAAAAGGATTTTCAAAAAGTTCGGAATTTTCTCTTTACTCTTTTGTATATTTGACCTGACCTGACCTTCAAGAAAATTCGAATCTTCAGCAAAGTTGTTCAGTTTTACTGCATTGCCATGACAATGCTTTGTAACGGCTATTTTGCATTCGAAATGCTTGTTAAACAAAAAGCATTTGAGTAGCATTTGAAATGCTACTTTGTTTCAAAGTTGATGCTGTTTTAATGCTTATATAATGCTTGTAGCATCTGAAATGCAGATAAATGGTTGATCTATTGCATATACTAATTTTTATTAGTTACCAGAGTAATGTTTGTTTTATTCTTCTTCCTCTTCGCTTTTATGCTCTTTGAACAACCTTTTTTTGCTCTCAATTTTCTAGATCAGGTATTCCAGAAACACTTAATTGACTCTTAACTCTACACTTATTAATTGAGATTTCAATTGAGAACGCGAGAAACTTTCAAATCCGTCTCAAGCATGGTTTTGCATAGAAGCTGCGCCTTCCCACTGAGCTAAGGGAGGCCCCAACTTTATCATCAAATGATTCAAAATCGAACCACCTCATATTTGTGTGCTTAAAAACTGTTATTGTTTGATTTACTTCGTTTTCAAGTCATTCCACACGTCCTCCGATATATTCAAGTGATTTTAAGCTTTTAAGTCAGGGGGCGACCCCGGCGTAGCGGTTAGCATCCATACCTCTAACGCCAAAGTCACGAGTTCGAATCCAACCCCCGGATAAGTTACGAAAATACCCAAAAGGTATTTGAGTAACTACGAAGGGAGATGATCTCGATAATAAAGGAATTAAAAAAAAAGGTTTACATAAGTGTCGGTTCCAAATTTTACAGGAACTTTTTATTCAAGTTATTCAGAACTGACTCATATTATATTCTTATGATTGCACGCTATGCAGAAATGGTTCATGTTATATTGAAATGAATTCAAAATTTAAAGATTGATTCACAACATTTTCAGGTGATTCCAATATTTTTAGAACGAAATCACCGCACATTTGAGTGATTCAATGATGACAATTATTCAACTTACCTGAAGGTTCGAACTTTCTAGGTTATTAGCATTAGGAGATATATTATTACGAATTTACCTCGTTTTAGGTATTTTGGGGGTGATGCAATATTCAAGTGTGTGTGTTGCAATACTTTTCGAAATTAGTCGATACTATTCCCGACCAAAAGGAAATAACAAAAATATTTCAAGTTTTGCTATTCAGTTACGCTGTTTTTATAACAGAAGGTATTAGAATTTAGATCGCGGATGTAGTTAAAATAACAGAAATTGTAACAAAAAATCCTAAAGAGGTAACAAAATTATAGCAAACTTTGATATAGATATAACATAAACAAAACAAACTATGTAATAATTTTAATACGATGTAGCAAAATCTTATCAGCTAGTGTTAGAATATATTTATTTCTCTACGCAGATTGTGCCTCGTAGGGCATTATATCTTAATTTGTTATAATTATGTTATACAATTATCCAGATGAAAACGTCTTTAACAAATTTATATCATAAGAAGTTAGTCGTAACAAGGTTTGTTATAATTTTGTTATTTTTATGTTATACCCTTCTGGTCGGGTTATTATAGAAAATGTTATCGGTCGCTGCATATTAGACTGAGTTAAGGGGCACATACCCTGGTTGGGATTTCGTACGCAAACCAAACTACTGTTTGATATGCATGTGTGTGTTTATGTATGTAAGTTAGCCACCATCCATTCAAGCGCTTGTTTTGTATGCGGCTCCACTTAATAGCAAAAACCAGCGATCCATCAAAACAAATAATACCATTTGCAATACTTCTAAGTTTCCACAGATGGCTTGTTAAGAAAATGAGTTTTCACTTAATCCAATACTTCGGATAGTAATAATGATAATGTACACCACCAGTCAACCCGACCAGAAGGGTATAACATAAAAATAACAAAATTATAACAAACCTTGTTACGACTAACTTCTTATGATATAAATTTGTTAAAGACATTTTCATCTGGATAATTGTATAACATAATTATAACAAATTAAGATTTAATGCCCCACGAGGCACAATCTGCGTAGAGAAATAAATAAATTCTAACACTAGCTGATAAGATTTTGCTACATCGTATTAAAATTATTACATAGTTTGTTTTGTTTATGTTATATCTATATCAAAGTTTGCTATAATTTTGTTACCTCTTTAGGATTTTTTGTTACAATTTCTGTTATTTTAACTACATCCGCGATCTAAATTCTAATACCTTCTGTTATAAAAACAGCGTAACTGAATAGCAAAACTTGAAATATTTTTGTTATTTCCTTTTGGTCGGGAACTCATAAAGTATTTGAGCAGTAAGCAATATTCAACTAGTTACACACTTGCTTCATGAAAAGTTACCATATTTATTTTATAATGTATGTATGTATGTAAGGTAGCCACCAAGACCTTGTCATGTATGCAGCTCCACCTAATAGCAAGACCTCAACATTTTCGGAAACACTAACGCGCCCTTTGGAAGAAGTTTCATTTAACGGTCCAGACGGTATTGCACCCGTATTTTTAAAGAACCTTTCAGACGAACTTGCTCTTCCTTTAGAACTTCTTTTTAATATGTCTCTGAAGAGCGGAACATTTCCCAACCTTTGGAAATCCACTTATTTGGTTCCGATTTTCAAATCAGGCACGAAATCTAACATCCACAACTATCATGGAATTGCCATTATCTCTTGCATCCCAAAACTTTTTGAATCTCTCGTAAATGATTTTTTTTTTCAGCAAGTAAAAAATCAAATTACAAGCAAACAACACGGCTTTTTCAAAGGTCGCTCAACTACTTCTAATCTTCTTGAATTTGTAACTTTTATTTTGAATGCAATAGACAATAGCAAGCACGAAGAAGCCCTTTACACTGACTTCAGTAAAGCATTTGACCGAATCGACATACCATTATTACTCTTTGAATTGCAAAATTTGGAATGGAACCTGGACTGTTGAATTGGCGGCAGTCATATTTAACGCATCACAAGCAAATTGTTCGTTTTCAAAATAAACTTTCAGACCCCATCTCTGTCACCTCGGGGGTGCCCCAAGGTTCACATTTAGGCCCACTTATTTTTATTTTGTACACAAACGACATTTCCTACATACTTAAAAAAAATCCAAATACTCATATATGCAAATGACATGAAGCTCTACATTGAAATAAATAATTCTAGCGACGCAGAAGAATTCCAGAAAGATATTAACTTATTCAACACATGGTATACCAAAAGCTCACTTCAACTTATCGTGAAAAAATGTAACTCAATAGCATTTAGCAGAAAACTTGAAACCCCTCGTACGGAAACATTTTTAGGAAACCAAAAAGTAGAAACATGCAAAATGGTAAGGGACTCAAGCATTATCCTAGACTCTAAACTCACTTTTGTAGAACATTACAACACTATTATAAGTAAAGCAAATAGTATGCTGGGCTTCATTAAGAGGTTCAGCCACAGTTTTCAAGATCCATACACCATTAAATTATTATACATTACAATATGTAAGGCCAATTTTGGAATACTGCAACCTAGTATGGAATCCGTACTGTGCCATACATGAAGAACGCATAGAATCCGTCCAAAAACAATTCCTTTTATATGCTCTAAGGAAATTGAATTGGACTGTTTTTCCACTGCCATCTTATGAAGCACGCTGCATGATTATCAGTTTACAGACACTTAAGGAACGCCGCGAGTTTGCAATGCTTTACTACATCAACGACATTATTTTACAACGTTTAAAATCAGAAGTACTACTCTCGCAATTGAACTTTTATACTCCTAGCCGGCATCTTAGAACACGAAAATTATTCTTAGAAAAATCATACAGAACAAATTATGCAAGAAATGGCCCAGTAAATCGAATGATGCGCCAGTATAACCTACATTGCGAAACCATTGGCATCACTATGTCTAGAGAACAAGTAAAATCTCGTCTAAAAGACAACAGAAATAATGTATAGCATGTAAGTAAAACATTGTAACCGTTGTATGTAGTCTACATTGCTTGACGAAATAAATAAATAAAGAGATAAAAAAAAAAGATCAAATTGAGTTACCGGGTTGCATTCACAGTAATGCTGTATGAAGGGCCAAAAACGGTGGGGCGGACACTTACGCGAAACCCGCGGGAACATAAGATTCTCCTTTCAACGATACGATCCAACAAATCGAATAACCCAATTCGCAATACTTATTAAGCTTTCTACGGGATGGCTTGTTAAGAAGGGCGCGTCACTCTCACTGAAACTGTTGGAGTAGAATTCACAGCATCACAATCGAATCGGTAGGATAAAGAAAATGATACTGTTTGTTCCCTCCTATACGCCGGTTGTCATACCACTCCATTGTCCAATTCCAGCTTGAGTGATACCCTGATGCTCCCTCCCTTTCCAATATATATTCAATTTCATAAAGTAATTTTTAAAATATAGTGAATTAATAGTATAATTATAAAAAATATAGTGAATGAATATTAAATATAATGCCAAATAATATAGTGAATGAATATAAGAATGATAATAACAATTCCACTTGTTGACCTGAAAACTTAGACAATGTAGCTGCGAGAAAAAAATTGATTTAAAATTATGTCATAAAACTTGGGATATCCATGGATGATCTGGATAAAACTATATAGCAATAGAATAGGAAACCTAAAATTTCGATGTGCTGTTCCGTTTCCTTGCAATAATTTTTGTAGTGAGTCTCATCGGAAATAGTGATTTTAATTAAATGAATTTAAATGCAATTATGTCACATCATTTAATATCATAACATAATATAATAAATTGACGTTATAATATGAAATAAAAATACCAGCAGACCAGTAAACTATGGTAGAATACATATATCCGTAACTAATCTGACCATCCACTCATCAAAATACATCCACTGTTGCAGTTTCTATTGGATTAAGATCTACTAAGATTAGAATTTTTTTTCGCAATAATAGTCAGAGAACATAATAAACGTAGGTACAGGAAATATCTGACATCTACTGGTATGTTACTGAAAATACAAATTAGATGTGTATAAATATTATAATAATATTGGAAAAACTGAAAACCTTATTATTAGGCGGAATAAATTTCATACCATTATGAACCCAAAAACTGAATCCTCATAAAACTCAACTAAAAAAAATAAAAAATTGATTTTTTCGATAGCTCTTGTTCATTCGGATCCATAAATGATTTTTCATGTCTGTGAAATAGAAAATGAATGATTGTAAACTGTTAGGTTTTGAATTAATACATATTTTTGATGAAGAAGGAGAGAGCTTATTTTAAGTAGAATTTTTCGAATATGATCCTTTCTAAAAAAACATTAAAAATCTTCCTATCTTTTCAAATACATAACGTAGGTTAGATGAGCTATAACTGACAAGGATGCATAAATGCGAAGCTAAAAATGACGTATATAAAAGCATACACAATGTAGTGAATTGATGTTATAATTTAAAATGATATTAATTTCATTTGTATTTACATGTCTGTAGATTGTGGTGCTGCTGCAATTGTATACAGACCTGTGCATCCACCATGAACATAATTTCACTAGAAAATAATAAAATAAAATTTCTTTGAATCACTTAAGTTATTTTCACTTATGATTTATATTTCGATAACGAAACATCATAATTTACTCTAAATAGATCATATTTTTAAGGTTTCTGATTTTAATAATATTAGACTGCCAGCTCATACGTTTCCACAATATTATTTTATAAATAACTACTTTTTTATTACGCTATTAATTCAACAGTCCATAGTTGGGAACATAGAAACATATATTCTTAGTCCCTAACATTGGGTCTACAGTTTCCTTGTTAAATCGTTATTAATTTATCTATTTAAATAGTTAACTTATAAAGTATGACTATGGAGTTCTCTTTCTGCTTTCGATTGGGATGTTTGATAGGTTTGTTTGTGTAACCAATTTGCATCACCCCGGTCGCTTTTGTTGTATGCAATGTACGAGTTGAAAATACTGTGCGATTTACCTTCGGCAATGGAGCGGATAAACCAGCCTTACTAGGTTAGTCAAAAAGTTTTGAAAGCGACATCTATGGAACAGTAGTAAAACCAACATTTCTACGCCATTTTAATGTTTCATCTTTCATAAGAATGTATTCAAAATTTCATTTCGATCTGTCAATTCATTCTTTGTTTACAAGCCATTTGAAGTTGACGTGTCAGTGTATTTTTTAACAATGGAAAAATCCGAATATCGTGCAGATATTTTATGTTTTAGAAGGTTTATCGGCTACTGAGATCCATGCAAAGATGGTGAAAGTATTAAAAGAGTCTTCTCCTTCATTTCCAACCGTTCACTGATGGGTTTTGGAGTTTAAGCGTAGCCGTACAAGCGTTGAAGACGATCCACGCTCAAGACGTCCAAAAAGTGCATCAACACCAGAAATCATAGCGAAAATACAAGATATGGTTTAGGAATATCATCGATCGACTGTGGATGTGATAGCTGACACCAAAGGTATCTCACATGGAACAACATAAGATATTTTGGCTGAAGTTTTGGGTTTCTAAAAACTGTGTGCACAATGGGTGCCGCATTTGCTAACAATGCAACAAAACACGTTTGAATGCGGCTTTCTGAGCAACAATTGGAGCAATTTCGAAAGGATAAAAAGGGTTTTCTGCGTCGATTCATCACTATAGATGAGACTAGGGAGTGGTGGGAACTAGGCACTTCATCTCCGAAGCGAGTTCGTGTCCAGAAATCGGCCAAGAAGGTGTCAGTTTTTTAGGATGCAACAGGAATTTTATTGATGGATTATCTCCAAACTGGTAAAAAACTCGACTCTAATTAATATTGTGACTTTTTGGATCAGTTGGATGCAAAAATTTGTGTAAAAAGATCCGGTTTGCAGAAGAAAAAATCATTTTTCATCAAGACAATGCACCTGCTCAAACAGCTCAACAAAAAAAAAAACATCGCGAAAATCAGTCAATTGGGGTACAAATTATTGCAGCATCCATCCTATTTGCCAGATTAAGCTTCCTCTGACTTCTGTCTGTTCTCACATCTCAAAAAATTCCTTCGTGGAAAGCATTTTTCGTCTAACGAAGAGTTATAAGTAGCCGTCGTAGAGAGTATTTTGCAGGCCTTCCAGAAATTTACTTCCGTGATGGGACAACAAAGTTGGAGGATCGTTGGACCAATTGAATTGATCTTATTGGAGACTATACTGAGCAAAAACAGTGAATCCCTCAAAAAAAAATTTTTTTTTAAATTTCATTTTCGGTTTCAAAACGTTTTGACTAACCTAGTAGGTGAAGTGGCAAATTTCGTCAGTGGCTTGGATGCGGAGCTTGATAAAATCGAAGCTGCATATAGGATAGCAGATGAAAAGTCCCATCTCGTCAAGTTCAAGTCGCACGCGCTGACCGCCAACTCAGACGATCTGATATTCCATAATAGGAACGGAAAAAATGGTTAAAGTACGCAGGTCGCATGCGCAGGATCTAATCTGCTATGTGCGAATATACCATCTCCCACCGGAGATTCCCAACCAGGACATCATGACGGGTGCGTAAAACGCATCGAGCGGGAGAAGTTTCCGGCGGAGCTGGAAATATCCGCCTACACTGGTGTGCGTGGCAGTAAAAAGACGTGAAGCTGGAAATCCCGTCATCGCTGCACTTCGCCAGCCGGAAGGGAAATATATATTACCAAGGCAAAAAGGACAAATGCTTCAACTGCAAGAATGAGGGACACCTGATGGCTTCTCGACTCAAGCGGAATGCTTGGAGTCAGCCGAAAGTGCGTCGGCAAGAAAAGGAGCAGACCCTCCACCGTAGGGTCAGAAACTGAAGGTAATGTGTGATTGGTAACGCTAGAGGTGCTAGAAAAAGAAACGAAGGAAGCTGTCATAATGCCGGTGGACACCCAAATTCCTAATGATGAACCGAAGGACATGGATACTCGCGATCACTCGTTGATACAGTTCGCCGCATTCATGTCAAGGGGAATCAGTAGACAAAAAGAGTCAGCTAGAATTGCGAAGGAACAAGAAGAAGATAACATTAAATCACCTCCACGAAAGAAGAAGAACCATAGTATGTATGAAAATAAGTTTTTCTTTGTGTACTCCTCAAACTTTGCCTATGGCTCCGTAATGCTATAGCGATTGAGCTTTAAAAAAGTGTGACTATTTTCTGTATCTCTAGGATGCATTTCTCGGTTTATAGGTTCAATTTAGCCAAACTTAGATCGCGGAGGTAATTATGATGGCTAAAAATCTAAGGAAATTGAAAACTACACAGATAAAAATAAGCATTTAATTTTCTGCGTTATCTAATGAGCATGAGCATGATTGACCGCCCACGGATGCAATTCCGTTATTGCCAGATCAGCTGTATTTGCACAAAGAACCAACAGATGGTGTTTGGGACCAACATACATCTTCAATGTGTAAGAACTGTAGACCCATTATAAAGCAATACCGGCGCCGGCCGTGCCCGAATGCTGGTCAAGTAGGGAATGGGAAGGAACGTGTTGACATGATACTCGCTTTGAAGGAAGCCGAGAAATCCTCTGCACTTCCACGAGAAATCACTGGGATTTTGGATAGTTGGGAAAAGGTCAGCAGCAGGGTTCGTTTTGGTTAACGATACGCTGAAAGTATGTTACTAGCACTATCCGCCAAAAGCATGGGACCGCACCAATAAGCAACAGAACATCGGCATGACCTTATTACCGTAAGCTATTTTTTTCGATATTCAACACTCCGATTCCGCTGTAGCATCTCGATGCGACCCCCCGAGGGCAGTGCAATTACAATAGAAGAAAAAAGAGAAAAAACACATAACCCGCACATACGTATACCTCTCTGTCATGTCACCTTCTTTGATTCGCCTTTTTCAACGGAAAATTTTACACCACATTTCATTGTTTAACGACGACGGCACTTGCTTCGTCGATTTTCGAAGTCGAAATCAGCGGTCAGTTCTGTTTTTGCGGTAGAATAATTCATAGAACGTAAAACGGCGTAAGACGGACGGATGACGGCGGCGAGACGAGAAAATGGACGTGTCCTCTTCCAGGCGGCAGCGGCGGTGGCTGCTCAGACGATCGGCTAATCACTTTATTGTCCAGGCCTTATAAAACTTTGGCGGATCTGGGTTGTACAGTGGATTGTTTGTTGTTTTTGGTTCCTCATCCTCTTCCAAGAAAAAGTTTGTTCCCAGAGCAAAATCTTACGATCCTCTGTATACATAATTGTTGATTTGTATAATGGGACTCTACACAGATAAAAAGAAACATTGAATTTTCTGCGTTATCTAATGCACATAAAGGGAATGCTAGATTTGTCAGAAAATATTAGGATATTTCATGTAAAGTTAAGCCAGATAACACCTGAATATAGCCTGTTGTATGAAAGGATGCGAACATTGTTGTATGGCGCATGAAAGATTGCAAACAATTTCGTTGTTTACGCCTCCTTTGGCTTAGAATTAAACGAGGGGAAATTGTACGCGCTTGTTAAAATTCATTATTTTTTTCTGTGTACGAATCAATTCCAATTACCTTCACTCGAACCTTAGCATCAGCTAGCTCTTCCATATTTAAATAGAAATCGGCAAATATCAGCATTTCTTCTTCAATATAATTGTCAGGATCATTTGTTTCTTCGGGATCCATTTCCATAGCTGATTCCATAAAAGCTATCGTACTTTCACTCGCGACAAATAAATTTACGAAAAAAATGGACAGCTACCGAAAACACTTCCACTTGTTACCACAGTCTACTGCGATCTCTCAATTTTCTGCGTTAGGGAATTATAGATTTGGCAGAAAATAATGGCATATTTCATGTAAATTTAAATCAGATAGCGCCTTAATCTAGTCTATTGTATTTCTTAATGAAATAATTTATATTAATATCTTCTGATTGCAAACATAGTTGTACGGCGAATTAAAGATTGCAAACAATTTAGTTGTTCACGCAATGAGACATTTTAAAAAAATTATTGTCATTCGCTGTAGCGTACACAGAAAAAAATAGCGAATTTTAACATGCGCGTAAAATTTCCCCATGTTTAATTCCAAGCCAAAGGAGGCGTAAACAACGAAATTGTTTGCAATCTTTCATTCAGGCGTTATCTGGCTTGAATTTACATGAAATAGCCCATTATTTTCTGTCAAATCTAGCATTCCCTTTATGTGCATTGGGTAACGCAGAAAATTCAATGTTTCTTTTTATCTGTGTGAGGCATAATTTGAACTCATGACTTTGGCGTGAGAGGTATGGACGTTAACCACTTCGCCGGGGTCGCCCATTCAATTCCACATATAAATATAATTCGAACATTCTCTAGTATATATATATTTACACCAGATGAAATCAGATGTCATACCCAACAATGTATCACTTGTTAATTCTGCTAACTGCATCATTATCTCGTCTGAAAATCACGATTGGTATCACAATTCATGGAAAAAAAAATCTCACCTGCATGTTTAACGCGTCCAGAGGGCGTATAAATTCTAATTGATAACTTGCATGCACATGACCATTTGCAACATTTCAGGTGAACTCAAGGCAACTTGCTCCCGGAAACAACCCAGTAACGCAAAATAGGCTTTTCGGGAAAGGACTTGACGTCGACAGGTCTAGAAAAGCTTTGGGAAATTGAAAACGAATGACTGGTCATACTACCCCCGACCTAACGTCAGCTTAACCTGTCCAAATCGCGATAAATGCAGTCGAGATAAGCCGACTTGCAACGATAATGCAGGCATTGTACCCACCAATTAGGCTGTCTCCACCGTGCAAGGAAATGTCTAATGGATCGCACTCGCCTAATGAGCTTGGTGAGGTTGGCACAGTTAAGCCACCGCTGCTGAGGTTTCGACCTGGTTCCGTGCGAAGGAAGTTCAAACAAGTAACTCAAATTGAAACTAATTCGTCTAAATTAGCTTGCTCATTAGCAGAGGAAAAACTATTATTCACATTCACTGGAAAGAGGGTGGATTTGGGTGGTTCCTAGGAATAAAGGGTGGCACAAAGAGTTTGATCCTAGCCACAAACTTTCAACACCACCAACTAGTCTGACATAAACAGTTCCAGTGTAGTTAGAGGTCATTAGCGTAACATTGTTGACAGATTTCATTACAGTACTTCACCACAATTAGAGAAGTTTAAGTCTAGAAGTGCACCTGGTTTCAAGCGTTATGCGGTCTGGCATCTATTTTATCGTAAGCAAGCGTAATGTTTCCACCAATTCCTTTACTGATATATTTACATGTATTACGATTTTGCATTATTCACCATGAAAGTTGGCAGTCGGATAATATTTCATATAATAGTTGCCTGCTAATAATCCAAATAGTCTCACAAACAAAATTTATTACACCGACATCCGACGCTATAAAAGACGTGTAAATCCTTTCCAGAGCAGAACGCCTTTCCTGCCATGCTTTTTGCCTGTGGGGTTTTCCTCTACAACGGCAATATAAATTTTCCAATTTCGCATCCTACCGTTCAAACAAACGGACTAGTTCTGCTTCGACGCCTGCGAGAAACCTTTCCTTTTCTTCAATTTTTGCTTTGACTTCTTTTCCTACACTACAAAAGAACCGTTGTCGGATTTTTTGAAGATGGCATTAGAACCAAACACTCACAGGAAAACAATGCTCCCCTTCTCGTTTGGTGGAGTGCTGTTTGTTCGAAAGCGATTTGTCTGTTTCGCTTCGAGTATCATATGTTTCGGTTGCATCCCATGGCAATCCTATTCAAGTGTACGCTGGCAAGCTCCTGAGGGGGGCGGATATCCTTTCCGGTGTAATCGTTGCCACTATTTGTATGAAAAATAGCCATACTTGTTTCTTTTGTGGTCTGTCTGCAACAGTAGACTCCGTTATTATACTTATCCATCGATCGAGCTTATGAATTTCAACGTAATGTTAACGTGCATCGTTTGGATTCAGCAAAACTATAATTGATTTCGAAGGTTTATATAAAACAAAACAATTTTCATTTTCTTACCTAAGACAGTAAAACCAAACAAACAAGTAACGATAACGTAAATGTTTGATTATTGTGAAATTGCTTTTGTATTTTAATAAACCAATAAACCAAATAAACCGGCAATTTCATCAGCAATGCAATACAAGCTGTTCCAGGGTTCACATTACACTCTACACTATCTTGGTTACTCACTCAAAACGACGAAATGAAATGGAAGAAATAAGGACGTTGATACATTAAACTTGCAAAACTTTGCAAGGGAGAAAATTATTATTCTTCCAGAAATGAATATTATAAACAATTGAAAGGTGCCCCGGGTATTTTTCTTTCTCTTTTTTTGAGGAAAATTTTGAAAAACAGTTACAAGCTACAAATCAAGTACCTGAAGTTTGGTGGAGACACAGTAGCGCTTAAAAGTCATTTGACAAACAGCTTTTGCTTGATAAGCTTCCTCTACCACTATCTATGTAAAAAAAGGCCAAAGTAGTGTAAACATAAACAAAAGCTTAATTCGCACAGGTACATTCCAAACCATATTTATTCTTCATTTGCTCTCAAAAATCGTATTTTATTGCGATCAATAGTTATTTGACAACGTAAAAAATATATAAGTAACGCAACAGGTTTTAAATCAAAATGGTGTTTCATAACGAGTAATTCAATGGAGGTGAGCTTCAGTACTTCGTAGTGAAGCCCTTGGATTGGATAACAGCGTGACATCTGCGCGTTATCGAAGCCTCAAGTAAGTGACTCGACGCGATGGTATTTTATTTCATTCTTCCTGAAGAACGTTGAAAAATGTCTTCAAATTAGAGTATTCACAAATGCATTTCCCAATCAACAGTGGCATCACAACCACTACGCAATATGACATAGAACACCGGACTTCGAGCCGACGACATTCATCGCTACTCCAATTTTCAAGTGTACTATCAGAACATGGTGGCTTGAACTGGTCGGTCGATACCTGGTAGCGTGCTCGGACGAGAGCAATGACGAGATAAAATTCGCAGATACATGGCTCAACGATCTTACTAGTCAAGTCTTCAAATCTAAGTACGATGTGTTCCGTACTGATCGCAGTTCAAACAGCAGCTAATAATCATCCGGAGGAGGCGTTCTTATTGCTGTCCAACGATACCTTAAAGCTCAACTAATTGACTGCCGTTCGGAAAGAACGGCAAGTTTGGGTGACCGAACTCGTGATCGATTACTGATCGAAGCGCATTCTGTGAAGGAAATCACGCCTCGTGCTTTACCGGCTGGCGAAACTATGATCATTGACGACTTTTCCTAGCATCAGTTGGAGTTCTGCCTCTGACGGTGTTTAATACGCCGATCCAGCGCTGTCTTTCTTCCATGAGGTAAAAAATGCCTTCTCGACAGAAATCACGTTAGCATTTTGCGACAAATCAATCCGATCAAGAACAAGAATGGACGTGTTCTCGATCTGTGTTTCATAAGCAGCATTGATTACGCCGCAGATATCGCCATCTCTTCTGGTGAAATTGGTTGCTCATCACCCTTCTCTACATATAACGCTTGAAGTGGATCGTGCAAAATTCTGAAGTGCTTCCGAAAACGTGAGTGATAACTTTAAACGAGGCGACTATGACAAAATCGTTAATATACTGCTGATAATTAATTGGGATGAGATTCTCGACAGGGATGATATTGACGTTGTGGTGCTGCTCATGCCATCGATCGTCATGTTCCAAAGAGGACGGCTACAGATTCAGCACGTCTTCAGTGGGAAACACCAGAACATTGCTACAAGAGTGCAAATCGTCAACGCTTTGCTGACTACCCTAATAAAAGTTTACTTAAAACGAACAATAACTCGAATGGTTGAACTACACCGTATATGGTTTGGATGTTAACCCGAATAGGTCGTTAAGCAAAATAATCATAAGAAATTTTTTAGGGTACCTACGTAATGTCAAAAGGCGATTGAAATAGGTTCCGAAGTTGTTTTGGAGATACGTAAGCGAACAGCAGAAAAAATGGATGGTCTTTCTTTATCGATGATGTTTGGTGGCAGAACCGGGTCCAATCGCAGGAAATATGTGAGCTATTCTCGGAGAAGTTTGCCAGTATCTTCTCTAACGAAACACTTACGTCGTAACAGATCAAAGCGGCAGCACATAATTTTTCAATATACGGTGAATCGTTGAACTCTATTGAGATTGACGATTCAATGATCCTGACAGCTATTGTCAACATGCAACCTCCGAACCCTGTTGGCCCAGACGGAAGTCTTGCTGTGCTACTGAAGAAGTCAGTTCGACCGAATTAC
>JAHHFK020003402.1:20000-24385 GCA_024533555.2 Aedes koreicus
AATAATCAATCGAGAATTGATCTTACCCATCTCAAGCATCAATTTTACTTATGTAAGATGCATCTCAGCTTTAGGACAGTTAGATTGTTTCTGAAATAAAATATCAATTATTGAGTAACCGTCAACATTACTAATGTTTAGCTGAACGCCTCCTCAATAATGATTATTCACTTATCTATTTAAGTGGAAATTTATTGTAGTCATATGCTTGACATAGAATACTACTCAATTTGTTTTGTTTTTACTAAGCTTATAAGCGTAAATCAAATATCAAACCAATATTTAACCCAAAGAAAATTAATGATTCAAACTCTCAAAAACGGAACATCCTAAATCATTCTAAATAAACTCTTCAAAATTAAATCGTTAGAGATTACTCTCAATATAATGAAGAACTATGATGTTCATGATAAATATTGACGAAACTTTGGATGTACGCATTCGGCGAAAGTCTATGCTGGAGCCTAGTAGGTCAATGATATAAAATTAATAAGTCACAAATATCTTACTCGAAAATGATCAATCATCCATATCATGACCTCATAAACTAGTCTGTAAAGCGTACCGTTTAAGGTTGAAGACTTCGTAATTATTTTTCGAAATCACTGATTGCATTGTCCTTGCATTGGTAAACCTATATGAACATATGTGTGAGGAAATGAAAATCAAGATCTAGTCTTAAGCTTACCACTACACGTGTATCCGTGTTTGAGACACGTGTTTTCGTGGGAAGTATTGAAAGTTCCTGCAATATCTATTTATTTTAATAACTCACGAGGTGAAATTGCTTGCGTATCGCTCTTCGATAAATGGGTTTTCATGTCACATATGCTGAAAAATTATTTCAATAATAAAATTTAACATGGATTACAGTAGTTTATTATACAAACCATCGGGTTTACAACAAAAGAAATTATGACATTGGTCAATGAAAATATTCGTTGAATTAAAATCGTATCCGGTTGCATATTTTACGTGCTGTAGAAGTGTTCCGTCAATATGAATGTTCTGTTGGATGTGGTTCCATGTTGTGGTCGTAAGTAAAATCAACGTGCACAGAAAAATGTAAGTCATGACTTATTACCGAAAATGGCTAAAAAGAAATATTGACAGGAAGAAGAAAAAAAAGAAGCAGACAATCATCATCATTGCCCAAATTAATTACGACTTCTTCAACCTTAACCAATCCAGAAGAGGCTGGCGATATATCAAGATAATAAGTTTCCCAACTTCCTTTAGTAAACGTTATATGTTTCCTTCGGATATATTACTAACTTGACCAAACCATTGCCACCAATTTGTAAAAACTCTAAAGTAATAAGCATATCGTTATTAGGATACATATAATGCAAAATAAAAAGTAATAAAAATGCAATTAGTTGCTTGCTGTGTTGATGTAACCCTCATAATACAATCCGTATCCTACGGATACATCTTTAAAGCAAACAGCATAGACTGAGTGCAATCACGCTGCTTTTGGTGTAGTGAAAATTGGTCTGCGGGTGGTCCCCTTTTGTAGGTTTTGTTTTGTCAGTCCCTGCGTTCTTCTGAAACAGGATAATGATTACAATTATTTGCCTGTTTTGATTGAGGGAGACATTCGTTTGCCCTTCAGGGAAGAAAATCAGAAGCTCAAGGAAGCATGAATATTTTATCAACAAACAAACTATGGGGATTCAAATTATCACATTAAACCTGACATTCAATTGTCTGACTGAAGTTTTGTGTAAGTCCTATCCTGAACTTCAGTGTTACAATTGTGAGGGTAGCGAGAGCTCATGATTTTTAAATTTACATTTGTTTAATTAATTGTTTTTTTTTTTTTTTTTTTGTATGATGGCAACAAGCGTGGTAGTCATGAGCATTCCAAAAAATCTAACAGAAGTTTGCTTTATGTAATCAAATAAGAAATGTAAACTTTGTATTAGTTTAGTTATTTCGTGAGTTGGTAGAGAATACATTAATTAACATCTTGCTTTGTTTGCCTATGAAATCAAAAATTATTCAACCTTCTTTAGAAAAATATGGTTTTGATGGGAAGGATGTTAAGGAATTGATTTTATTTTATGGGGTTTGAGATAAGGAATAAAGGATAGGATGCTCAAGATTTTGGAAAAAAAAAGTGTGGGTATTAAGAGCTACTGATACCTTCGGGCTCTAGCCCAAATTTAAGCCAATTCAATTTCCAAAACTGGTTTGTATTGGAAAAATCATCAAAATGCCGAATCTCCTTTATAATGCTTAATATTGTTGTAAGTGTTCAGGTATCATCAAGACTGGGATTGTCAGGGCAAAATCTAATCTACACATCTTGATTAATACACTCTTAAAAATAAAGAAAATTGCATGAGCAGTAAATGATTAAAAAAAAAGCATATTTCGTGGCATGTAAATCAAAAATCCTTTGCTTGTCACTTAAAAATTAACACAATATAGTGCAAAATAGTGTCTTACGATGAAATATCACATCAAGAGCTGTAAAACAGGTCACGCGTATTTAATTTTTTGGTTTAAAACACTCAAAACTGCACGACCGTGAACTGCAATATAAATGCACGACTCATTTGTTTCCCTTGTTTAGAAGTACTCAACAGCATAAAGTCATGCATTAGCCGGCATTGACAACGCACGCCACAGTATATCTTTTCTTTCGATGGTAATTTCAGACTCAGTATTTCTTGATTTATTTTTAATTTGATAAAACCTTAAAACATTTAAAAGTTTAGAAATATTTTCATCAATCATCAATAATAATCTATAGCATGATTATTTTCACACTATTGGACGTAGCTAGAAGGAGAGGGCTGGAAGGCTTGTTTCGTATGATAAAACTCGATTTACTGTAGTGTATGTCAAATTCATTATTTCCAATGAGTATATTTATTTAATTTCTATTCAAAATATAATAATTTGAAGAAACATGAACGTAGCTACCCAACAAACATCGGTGTTGAATTAGAGCTTGTTCAAGCTAATTTGGAGAAGCTATTCAGCTGTTTCTTCTAGAATAGCTGAATAGCTTCTACAAATTTGTTTGAACAAGCTCTAATTCAACACCGATGTTTGTTGGGTAGGAATAGGAGGGACTGAATAGATTATTAGTTGTATACGGTCAAAACTTTAAATTGATAACATATGTATTTCAATATTTATGATCATTTGAACAAAAGTGATCGTAGCAATAAAGAGGAGGGCTCGGGATAGGGGTTGTAGGAAGTGTTTCAACGTGATCTTGTTGATATCCTCATTTGCTACATTGTAATCGCAGAACCTTTGTAATTACATTCGTGTTTAATAAAACTAGTAAAATTTGCCAGGTAGCTTATTGTTTATTTAAGGATAAAAACAAATTCATGCATTCAGTAACAAAGCACGAGAAAAAAATCAAACTCTCTGTGAACCAATTATTTTCTCTAGAACATTTCCACGTACTTCTCGTAGCAGGAGTTGCCTTTCTAATGGAAGTCCGTTTTCCTCTGCCCAAAACATAGCATCCTTGATGTTGATTTTCTTGACCATGTCGTCGAATTCTCCTTGGCTCACGCATAAGCTTTTGCTTGTAGTTGGACTTGAGCATCTGGATGACGTTCTGGTCCATTGGTTGCAACAAGGCTGTTGTGTTTGGTGGTAGGAAGATCGTAGAGATTGTTCCATCTGCAGTTCTAAGTTCATCGGCGCTGCAATGTGCGGAACAGTTGTCTAGCACTAAGACAGCCCTCAACGGCAGTTTAGCACCTTCAAAAAATGCCGTGACCTTAGAAACGAACTCCTTGAAAAACTGCCGGGTCATCCAGGCATTTTTTGATGAAGCATAGTATACGGGCAGCTCATAGATGTTCTTCAATGCTCTTGGTCGTTTTGACTTTCCAATCATCAAAAGCGGAAGTTTGAACGAACCATCGGCATTTGAACAAGGCATAAATGTCACACACGCTCCTTGTTTTCCTTTTTTCCTGAGGCTGATGGTTCGTCCATTGAGACAAATGTTGACGAAGGAGTGCATTTAAAAAATTAGTGGTGGGTTATATCAGGGATATAACCGTAAAGTTCACGTAGGACCGCGTTGGTTTATAGTAATAACGGCATCATCTAATTTATACGTATCATTACACGTATGGTTGGTTAAAATGTTAATATAATAGTTCTTTAATTTTGCTTTGGACCCGTCCCTTTTTTTGAATTTTGCTCCATACTGCACTTTCGTGATCCTCATAGCATGGCCCAGTATTCAACGCTATTATTTAGCACGCGAGATGAACCGAAATGATTTCATAAGGGACGAATGACCAGTTTTCAGTGGCCCGAAATTTTAACATTGCATTGGACAGACATGGAAACCGGTAACTATCCGATTAGCCGGTCTTGCGAGACTCTGTTTTCCATAC